>WNYA01000472.1:0-156283 GCA_019512145.1 Engystomops pustulosus | reverse complement strand
CACATGAATGGCTGCAGGAGCTTTACAGGTGCAGGAGACAGGACTGGTGGCATCGCTCGCCTTGTCTTCTCCCAACAATCGGAAAGGGGATTCATCAGAGACAATGGGGCAGATTTACTTACCCGGTCCACTCACGATCCAGCAGCGCGTTCTTTGCGCTGGATTCGGGTCCGGCCGGGATTTATTAAGGTAGTTCCTCCGCCGTCCACCAGGTGTCGCTGCTGCGCTGAAAAGCATCTGAACGCGCTGGAGTTCACCGAGCCGGGCTAAGTGAAGGTAAGTGCAAGCTCCGCGACAGATTATTTTTTTTAAATGCGGCGGTTTTTCCGAATACGTCGGGTTTTCGTTCGGCCACGCCCCCCGATTTCCGTTGCGTGCATGCCAGCGCCGATGCGCCACAATCCGATCGCGTGTGCCAAAATCCCGGGGCAATTTAGGGGAAATCGACGCAAATCGGAAAGATTCGGGTAACAGGTGGGAAACGCGAATAGGGCCCTTAGTAAATGACCCCCCAATGACTTTCCCCCAGTCTCAGCGGTACACTCCCTGCACCTCCTGCAGAAATCAGTCGGTCCCTGATGGTTTCTGGAAGAAGCGGCTTCTGTGTGCCCCTCCTGGAAACCAGGCTTGCTCCAGGAGTCTCGGCAGTGTCACAAGTGCGTGCAGATGCCTCCTCACACCTGCACGCCTTGCCATTCCTGAGCTCTGCGATGCTGGAGCCCCATCCCAAGCGGAGAACTTGTAAGAGACGCTCCTGGCGATGCTGGTCCTTCTTGGGCCCTGGAGCCTTTTGGTAACAATGGAGCCTCCTCCTTGGATCCTTTGATGAGCGATAGATGGTGACGAGGTGCACATCTTTCTAGCTGCGATACCTTCCATGTTGTTTTGTGCAGTGCAATGTGACGCACCGGTTTCTTTAGAGATAACCATGGGTAAAGAAGAGAACATGATGCCAAGCACCAGCCCCTGTAAGTGTCCAGGGGATTGTGATGATACTTAAATCATGACAGGATTGATCTCCAGCCCGTCCCATCAGCCCGCACTGTGTTACTGGGAGACAGCAATTGACACCATGGCGTGCTCCGCCTAAGGCGTCTGCAATGAAGTTGAAATGGTTTTGGGGGAAAAAAAGTTCATTTCAGGAAATATTGGACATTGCCAATTAATTGCTGTTAAGATTGATCTCCTCTTTATAACATTCTGGAGTAGAGCAAATTGCCCATTATAAAAACCGGATGCAGGAGATTTTAACAATTAACATTTGTATCATTCTCAGAACTTTTGGCCATGAATGGTATATACGGCTGGAAAACACTTAAAACTACAGTGCAGCGTTCTTCTCATCTTAAAAGAACTTATACATATGTTCAGTCCTGAGCTGTCTGGTCCATGAATAAAATGGCAGAAAATACGTTTAGGACTGGAACTAAGACAAGCAGAATAGTAGATGAGAGATTGCAGGAGATGCCCGTGGTGCTGAAGAGATGTTCCCTACAACAGCAAATATGGGGAAATGAATAGTGAGTGCAGCCTTGGGGTTATAATACAGGATCAGTACGGGATGAGGATGTCAATGTGTGTGATTCCTCTCTTAATAATATCTGTATATGGTGCGGCTCTGTGACACGTTATATTTGTATCAGTCGGGCTGGGGCTTATCCTGGGATTCTCCGGGTGCTACGCGGGTGGTCGCTGTGGTAATTAGATGCGGGGGTCGCATGTTGGGTTTGCTTGGTTTCCTTTCTTATTGTGATGCAACATCCTCATACGTGTCCCCCAGCAACAGACAGGATGTATCAGCAGATTATTGCTTAATAAGACGTCACCCCACCCCCCCCCCACCACCTGGAGTGCTCTGGGGGCGGGGGGCGGCCATCCGGTGGCAGGGGCCGGGGCACACAATCTTATAGGTTCCGGACCTGGAAATGTGGTTTCTGTCCGGACGTGGAGTGCGCCCGGATACAGGAATTATAGGGAACATACGCAGCCGCCGCGTTTCAGAGAGATTAAACATAGTCACAACCTGCAGCGCAAAGGAGCCCACCGCGACAAGACCCAGAGTGCGGTCCTGGCCACATGACGCGGACGCATTGAGCCGGATACATCTGTGCCTGCGCGTTTACATCTCCTTGTACAAGCGTCGCCCACGTGAGAATCCGGTCTCGTCTGTTTCCAGGATGTCACCACAGTTGCGCCTGTATATTATTTTTTGTGCACTTTGCTTCATGATGTTGCAACAGAAAAGTGTCGTATCTCAGTAATAAATGTGTCGCAAACCACCGCGCCCCTGGGTGCACAGTATGAAACAGTACCGCAATACAATAATGGCGCAAACACATAAATAACATAAAATACACGTGCAAGCGCCAAATACACGATTATTATATGCAAACGTAGATGAAACATTGTGTATCCAATGTATCTAATCCTATCCGGTGTGATACTGTCTGCTGAGTTTGTATCTCATCCTATCCTGTGTGATACTGTCTTGTCTGAACTGGAGCTGGGATCTAATCCTATCCTGGGGGATATGTCTGCTGAGCGGTGTATCTAATTCCTATCCTGGGTGATATGTCTGCTATGCGCTCGTATCTAATCCTATCATGGTGATACGTTCTGCTTAGCGGTGTATCTACATCACTATCCTGGGTGATACTGTCTGCTGAGCTGTGTATCTAATCCTATCCTGTGTGATACTGTCTGCTGAGCTGTGTATCTAATCCTCTCCTGTGTGATACTGTCTGCTGAGCTGTGTATCTAATCCTATCCTGGGTGATACTGTCTGCTGAGCTGTGTATCTAATCCTATAAAGTGTGATACTGTATGCTGAGCTGTGTATCTAATCCCATCATGTGTGATACTGCTGAGCTGTGTATCTAATCCCATCCTGTGTGATACACACAAGACTAGTGAGTTGTAGACTCGGGGTCCCTGGGTATTTGGGGGTCTCTGTGGTCTCCCAGTTTGGAGCTCAGGGTCCGGAGCCCCCCATAGAGCTGCCGCCTGTCGCAGTGCATTGCCCCCGCTGCCATCACAGATCGCGGTCGCAGTCGTGTTGGTTTCGCATCTTCTGGGAATGTCATTATATGGGCAACTGCATCTGCCTAGGCTTCCCCAGAGCAACGGACAATTCAGGCCAGGGAGGGGAATCCATTTTAAGAAGTGCCGGCTTAGGCGGAGAGCAGGGGGAACACGTCATAGGTCAGATTCAGCATCTGTCCCATTATATGGTCACTGCAATCTCCTAGGGTTCCCCGAGGCAGAAATCGGGCAGGGAATTCCTTTTTCCGAGAAGGTCGGCTCTCTTAGCTGAGGAGGCAGGGACCCAAGTCATCGCTTCCAGATCAGTTTATTCTGTCCATATATGGTTCACTGCAATATCCTAGGGTTCCCCCAGAGGCAGGGAATCAGGCAGGGATCCTTTCAGAGAAGTGTCGGCTTTAGCGAGAGCAGGGGACCACAGTCAATTAGTTCCAGATCAGTATCGGCCCATATATGGGTCACTGCATCTGCCTAGGCTTCACCAGAGCCAGACCATCAGGCAGGGGGATCCTTTTCAGAGGAAAGTGTCGCTTAGAGGAAGAGGCCGGGGACCACGTCATAGGTCAGAATCCGGATTGTGTCCATATATGGTCACTGCATCTCCCTAGGGTTCCCCCAAGCAGGAATCGGGCGGGATCTTTTCAGAGAAGTGTCGGCGTAGCGGAGAGAGCAAGGGACCCACGTCATCAGGTCAGATCCAGTAGATCTTCTATATGGTCACTGCATTCTAGGGCTTCCCAGAGCAGACATCGGCAGGGAATCCCTTTTCAGAGAAGGTCGGGCTTAGCGGAGAGGGCAGGGGAACCAGCATCAGTCAGACAGCACTCTGTCCTTATATGGTCACTGCATCTCCTAGGCTTTCCCCAGAGCAGACATCGGGCAGGAAAATCCTTTTTTTCAGAAGAAGTGTCGGGCTTAGTGGAGAGCATCAGGATCAGTATCTGTCATTTATTATGGTCTCCAGGGCTTCACCAGACACAAGCTCTTATATAATTAAATATGAAAGTTTGGCCAGGCTGAGATTCGGAACCTGGGACCCTCTGCACTTGCAGACAGAAGCTTCAACTAAACTGAGGCTATAAAACACCGTTTGAAGTGATACAAGGAGCTGAGGATTTCTGGTACTAAGAAGTGTTCATCTTGCCTTTACAACTGACACCCAGACTAATGCCTGAGATATGAGAGGGGATCTTCTCAGAGATTTATGATGTAATAGGGAGACTAGTAGGATTATTATTATAAAATGGTTAGTAGTTTTAGGATTATGGGAGATTGATTATAATAATAGTAAAAATTAATAATAATTCATCTAAATAATAATAAAAAATAATAAAAATTTATAAATAAATTAATAATATAATTTAGTTCTCAATAATTACAAATCTATGAGAATATCCCCTCCCTATATACCCAAGGCAGCTAAATCTGGGCAACAGTTTGTAAACAGTAGTCATAGTTCTTTGTTACCAAAAATTTATAGACTGTTAATTGGCTGAAGAGTAAGCTCAGTTGGTTGGGGCAACTTGTTTGGTTCATTATGTACATGGACAACTGCAGGTTTGGGTTTCAAATCCCAAGAGGATAATTTTTTTTTCTTGTATAAGATGAGTTTTTATTATTATAATATGGCTAAAAATTTGGGCGTGGGACAGGGAGTGATTGGGGGGTTTTGTGGCGTATTGCCGCATTTTGTCCCCTCTTTCCATTTCACCAAATGTTGGGGCGGGATGTGTACATTGTGAGCAGTGTGTACTATGTGCAGTGTGTTGTAATATGTGAAGTGTGTATTAGTGCGGGGGTAAATGTGCAGGGTGTACTATGTCGCAGGGTGTACTATGTTGGGAGGGTGTGTTAACTATTGCAGGGTTACTGTTTGTTTGTACTATGTGCAGTTTGGTCTGTGTGCAGGGTTGGGTACTATGTTGCAGGGGTACTATGTGAGGGTTTGTGTACTAGTTGCAGGGTCCTGTGTTTACTATGGTTTGCAGTGTTTGACTATGGGGAAGGGTGTGTTTACTATTGTTGCAGGGTGTACTATGTGCAGTGTGTACTATGTTGCAGTTGGGACTATGTGCAGTGTGTATATATGTGCAGTTGTGCTCGGTTACTAGTGCAGGGGGTGTCAGGGTGTGTGTTACTATGTGCAGGGAAGGGTGTACAATGTTGCAGTGTGTACTATGTGCAGTGTTTAACTAGTGCAGGGTGTGTACTAATGTGCAGTGTCTGTCTGTACTATGTGCAGTGTCGTGTACTTGTGCAGTGATGTTACTATGTGCAGGGTTTGACTTGTGCGGTTTTTGGTCCTGTGTACTATTGTGCAGGGCTGTACTATGTGCAGTGGTGTGGGACTATGTGCAGGTTGTACTATGTGCAGGGCGGTCGGGGAATAAGGGAGGTGGGGTGGATTGAAGGCAGGGCTGGGTGTGGGAATATGTTGAAGGTCGCAGTGGTGTTACTATGTGAAGTGTGTACTACGGGGCAGGGTGTGTGTAACATATGTGCAGGGTTTGGTTTACTAGTGCAGGGTTGTAACTATGTGACAGGTTGTTGACTATGTGCGTGCAGGGTGTACTATGGGCAGGGGTGTGTTACTATGTGCAGGGGTGTGTTACTAGTGCAGGGGGGGGTGTATATGTGCAGTGTCCCGTGTACATGTTTGCAGTGTCCTTTTTACTATGTTGCAGGGTCCGGTAATATGTGCAGGGTATTACTAGGTGACAGAGTGGGGTACTATGGCAGGTGTGTACATGTGCAAGGGGTGTGTTTGTAACTATGTGCAGTGTGGTTACTAGGTGGCAGTGTGTACTATGTGCAGGGTGTACTATGTCTGGTGGTCCTGTGTACCTGTGACTATGTTGCAGTGTGTATAGGTGCAGTTGGGGTACTATGTGCAGAGGTGTACTATGTGCGGTGTCCTGGTACTATGGCAGTGTATGTACTATGTGCAGTAAGTAGTGCGGTGTGTATTAAGTGCGGTGTGTATTAGGGCAGCTGTGTATAAGTGCAGGGGTACTATGGTTGCAGTGTGTACTATGTGCAGTGTGTTACTAAGTGCGGTGTGTGTATAAGTGCGGTGTGTATTAGTGCTAGTGTGTTACTATGTGCGGGGTACTTGTGCAGTTGTGTAACTATGTTGCAGTGGTTACATGGGCGGTGTGGTTACTATGGTGCGTCGTGTAATAAGTGCGGTGGGTGTATTAAGTGCGGGGTGTGTATTAAGTGCGGTGTGCACTATGTGCAGTGTGTTACTATGTGCAGTGGTACCTAAGTGCGGGGTGTGTACTATGTGCAGTGTCCTGTGTATATAGTGAAGGGGGCACCAGATTAAGGATTCTTCATGGAATCTGGCGCCCCTGCCACTGTGCACCGACAGAGGGGCAACAAACTTTGTGGCGGTGACTTTTTGTTTACATGCCCTCCGCCTCTCTGTAAAACTGTGGTTTGGTTTTATCTCTGAAGGAATAGTTAGAAGTTTGTTCCACTCACAGCCGGGTCTCAATCTCGTGACACGAAGGGAGAAACTCCTTCTGACTGCACAAACTTCGCTGTCGTGTTGGTTGGAGAGGGAGGCTGCGAGCGCGGAGAGAGGGGAGACGTGACGGAGCTGGAAGGGCTCGTAAAGGGGTGAGGGTGAAAGTGAAGTGGGATAACAGGGCTCTCAGGCCCCGCGCCGGACACTTCTACCTTCATTCTGTTACATTACTGGTCGAGTGAAGAGGGCGACGAGAGACAAGGGGAGGAAGGAAACCATACATGGACGTAACACATTCATCTTTGCACCTCAATGGTCCGAGAGATCTCTGGGATCTTATCAGAGGAAGAGGCGAGAATAAAGATATATACACCACCATAGGGGGAGATCACACATTACAACATTATACAACCACCACAGGGGGAGATCATACCATACAATTATACACCCACACTAGGGGGGAGATCACGACATACACATTATACACACCACTAGGAGGAGTCACTACATTACAGATTTACACCACCACTAGGTGGGAGACACTTACATAAAGATTTATACAACCACCACGTGGGGGGAGATCAAACTACAACACATATACAACCACCACTAGGGGGGAGGATCACTACAGTACAGATTAGACACCAGCAACAGGGAGGAGATCACTACATGCAGATTATACACCACCCACTAGGAGGAGATCACTACATAAGATTATACCACCCAAACCACTAGGGGGAGAATTCAACTACATACAGAATTAACCACCAAACTAGGAGGAGATAACTAATACACAGTAGACACACCACCACAGGAGGAGAACACTACATTACAGATTTAACATCACCACTAGGGGGAGATCACTACAACACATTATGATTACACCACCACTAGGAGGAGATCACTACATAAACAATTATACACCACCACTGGAGGGAAGATCACTTACATAACACATTATTAACCACCCCTAGGAGGATGATCAAACTAATACAATATACACCACCACTAGGGGGAGATCACTACATACACATTATACCCCACCCACTAGGAGGAGCTCCATACAACCACATATACACCACCCACTAGGAGAAGATCCATACCTAAATTATTACACCCACCCAATAGGAGGAGCTCAATACCATCCAGATTAGTTACACCACCAGTAGGGGGAGATCACTTACATTTACACATTATTACACCACCACTAGGGGGAGATCAACTACCTACACAATTATCCCACCACCAATAGGAAGGAGCTTCACTTACATACACCATTATTACACACCACTTAGGGGAGATCACTACATCACATTATACACCACACACTAGGGGGAAGATGGATCATACATACACCTTATACCCACCACCACTAGGAGGAAAGCCTCACTACATAAACCACATATACACCACCCACTAGGAGGAAAGATCACTACATACACATTATACACCACCCACTAGGAGGAGATCACACAACCAGATATGACACCCACCACTAGGGGGAGATCATACATACCACAATACACCAACCATAGGGGAAGGAGATCACTACATACACATTCTACCCCACCACTAGGAGGAGCCTCCACTACATTTTACACATTAACACCCCACTAGGGGGAGAATTCACTACATAACACATATTTACACCACCACTAGGGGGAGTCACTGACATACACCATTATACACCACCACAGGGGGAGATCAACTACATAACTTTATACCACCAACACTAAGGAGTAGTCACTAACCATTACACATTATACACCACCCCTAGAGGAGATCCATACATTACACATTTTACACCACCCCTTCGGGGGAGCTCACTTACATACAGATATACACAACCACTAGGGAGACAATAACATAAGATTACACCACCACTAGGGGGAGAGCAATACATACCCATTCTTTACAACCACCCACTAGGGGAGGGAGACAATAACAACAGAGTATACACCAACCACTAGGAGGAGATCACTAACTACAGATTATTACCACCAACCACTAGGGGGAGAGCACTACATTACAAACATTATAAAACCACCACTAGGGGGAGCTCACTACATACACATTATTACACCCCCCACCACTAGGGGGCGAGATCAGTACCTACACATATACACCCACCACTTAGAGAGGAGATCACTACATACACATTATACACAACCACTTAGGGGCCGAGATTCACTAAAACACCATTATACACACCACTAGGGAGGAGATCCCCCCCCCCACTACTACCGATTATACCACCACCACTAGGGGGAGGATCACTACATACACATTTATACACCACCCACTAGGGGGAGATCACTACATACACATATACCACCACCACTCGGAGGAGATCACTACATAACATTAACACCAAGCTAGGGGGAGATCACTACATACACATTATAACACCCACCACTAGGGAAGACACTAACATACAAACATATACAACCACCACTAGGAGGAGAGCACTACATACGATATCCACACCACTAGGGGAGGAGCTTCACTACAGACACATTATACACCACCACTAGGGGGAAGCTCACTACATAACACATTTATTTACCACCACCAATAGGAGGAGATCACTACATACAGATTATACCACCCACCCAATAGGGGGGAGTCAACTACAGACACATTTATTACAACCACACAGGGGGAGATCAATACATTAACAACTTGATCACCCCCATAGGGGAGATCATAATACCACATTATACACCCACCACTAGGAGGGAGATCACTACATACACATATTTAACAACCCACCACCACTAGGGGGAGGATTCACTACATACAGATATACAACCCCACACTAGGGGAGAGGGGAGATCCACTACCATACAACATTTTACACCACCACTAGAGGAGATTCACTCCATTACACATTATACACCACCCCACTAGGGGGAAGATCACTACATACACCATTATTACAACCCCACTAGGAGGAGAATTCACTACATAACAGATTATACAACCACACACGAGGGGACGGGGAGCTCCCTACATACAGATTATACACCACCACTAGGGGGGGAAGGTCACTTACATTTAACAGATTATACACCAAACACTAGGGGAGATCACTACATACACATTATACACCCCACTAGGAGGGAGATCACACTACATTACCAATATTCATATACACCACCACTAGGAGGAGATCACCTACATACCAACATTATACACCACCACTAGGGGGAGGATCCACTACATGACAGTTATACCCCCACCACTAGGGGGAAGATCACTACATAACCCACATATACACCACCCACAGGGGGAGATCACTTACATTTACAATTTATACCTCACCACTAGGGGGGAGATCATACATACACATTATACACCACCACTAGGAGGGAGATCCCAACTACATAAGATTATTTTACACCACCACGAGGAGAGGTCACTACAACAGATTATACACCACCACTAGGAGGAGATCTCTTACATTTACAGATTATACACCACCACTCGGAGGAGATCTCTACATTACAGATTATACACACAACTGGAAGGAAGTCAATACATACAAGATTAACACCCACCCACTGGAGGAGATTCTACATTACAAGAATTATACACCCACAATAGGAAGGAAATCACTAACAATACAGATTATTACACCACCACGAGGGAGGATCACTACATACACATTATTACCACCCCCACTAGGAGGAGAGTCACTACATAACAGATTATTGAAACCACCACAGGAGGAGGTCAATAACATACAGATTATACACCACCACTAGGGAGGAGATCACTAATACACATTATACAATCAACCACTAGGAGGAGATTCCCCCACCACGGAGATCACTACGTACACATTATTACACCACCACTAGGGGGAAGCTCACTAACATTTACACATATACCACCCACCCGCTAGGGGTGAGTCACTTAAATAACAGATATACACAACCACTAGGGGGAGGAGATCACTACATACAGATATACACCACACTAGGAGGGAGATCACTACATACACATTTACACCAACACTAGGGGGAGATCCACACATTTTACAACATTATACACACCACTAGGGGAGGAGATCAATACATACAGATTATTCACACCCACCCACGTAGGGGGGAGATCACTACATACACATTATACACCACCACTTAGGGGGAGGATCGAGAATCCACTACTACACATTATACACCACCCTAGGGGAGGATCAACTACATACACATTATATACACCACCACGAGGAGGAGATCACTAACTACACATTATACACACCACTAGAGGGCGATCACTACATACAAAATTATACACCAACCACTAGGGGGAGATCACTACATACAGGATTTATACACCCACCAAACTAGGGGGAGATCACTACTTACAGATTATACACAACCACTAGGGGGAGGAGATCAACTACATACACATTATTACACCACCATAGGGGAGATCACTACATACAAGGACTTATACACCACCACTAGGAGGCGATCAACTACATTCACATTTATTGACCACTACCAATAGGAGGCGATCAATTACTTACACATTATACATCACCACTAGGGAGGAGATAGGGAGATCACTAACATACAGATTTATTTAACACCAAACTAGGGGGGAGATCACTACATCCGATTATACCACCACCACTAAGGAGGAGAAGGGAGTCATACTACAGATGATACACAACCACTAGGGGGAGATCAACTACATAAGATTATACACCACCCACTAGGGGGAGTCACTACAACAGATTATTACACCACCACTAGGGGAGATCACTACATAACAGATTATACAAACCCCACCAATAGGGTGGAAGATCACTACATACAGATTATACACCACCACTAGGGGAGAATGATCACTACATTACCACATTTATACAACCCAACCCACTGGGGGAGATCACTACATACACCTTAATAAACCACAACTAGGAGGGAGATAACTACTACACATCTATACACCACCACAGGGGGGAGGATCAACTTACATGACACAGTTATTACACCACCCACTAGAGGAGATCACTTAATACAAATTATACACCCCACCACTGGGGGAGATCACTACAATTTAAAGATATTACACCACCACTAGGGGGGAGGGAGATCACTACATACAGGATTTATACCCACCCCACTAGGGGGAGGGGGAGATCACTTACATACACATTATACACCACCACTAGGGGAGATCCCACTACATACAGATTATACAACCACCAACTAGGAGGAGGATCCAAATACATACACATATACCACTTACACTAGGAGGAGATCCAATTTACTACACATTATACATCACCACTAGGAGGAGCTCATAACATACAGATATACAACCACCACTAGGGGGAGATCACTACATGACAGATTATTACACCACCACTAGGAGGCGGGATCACTAGAGACAGTATTACACCACCATAGGGGGAGATCACTACATAACAGATTGACCCACCACTTAGGGGGAGATACTAAATACAAGTAACACCAACCACTAGAGGAGATCACTACATAACACATACTACACCAACATAGGGGGGGGGAGGATCAACTAAATTACAGATTAAACACCACCACTAGGGGGAGATCACTACATACACAATACAACTCACTTAGGGGAATCACTAATACAGATTATAACCACAACTAGGAGGAGATCACTACATACAGATTGATATACCACCACCAATAGGGGGAGATCACTACTACAGATTATACCACCAACCACTAGGGGGAGGATATACATACAGAGTATTACACCACCCACTAGGGGGAGATCAACTAATACAGCTTTACACCACCATAGGGGGAGGGGAGCTCCCAATAAATACACATTAACACCACCCCACAGGGAGATCAAATTACATAACAAGAGTATTAACCCCACCCAACTAGGGGGAGATCACTAATACAGATTATACACCACACTAAGGGGGAGCTCATAACATAACAGATTATACCCACCATAGGGGGGGAGATCACTAACATACCAGATTATACACCACCCAATAGGGGGAGATCATACATCAGATATACACCAACCACTAGGGGAGATCCTACATACAGATATACACCACCCACTAAGGGGGAGATCAATTACATACAGAATTATAAACCACCACTAGGGGGAGGGAGAATCACTACATACAGATTATACACCCACCCCAACTGAGAGGAGATCACACATACACATATACAACCACCACTAGGAGGAGATCACTAACATTAACACATTATACACAACCACTAGGAGGAAGCTCACTGTAAATACACATTATAACACCACCAATAGGGGGAGATCACTACTTACGAATTTATATACCACCACTAGGGGGGATCACTACATACACATTATACACCACCAAAGGAGGAGATCACTACCATTACAGTTATACACCAACACTAGGGGGAGAATCAACTACATACAGATTATACACCACCACTAGGGGGAGATCACAACATTTACCAACATTATACACCACCACTGGAGGAAGATCCACTACATACAATTATTACCACCACCATAGGGGGAGATTCAATACATACACCTTTATACACCACCACTAGGGGGAGATCACTAAATTTGAAAACATTATTAACACCACCACACAAAGGGGGAGATCACTACATACAGATTATTTTACACCACCCAACTAGGGGGAGATCATTACATACACATTATTATACACCACCACTAGGGGGGAGAGAGATCACTACATACAGATTATACAACCCCAATAGGGAGGAGATCAACATAAGATTATACACCACCAACTAGGGGGAGTCACTACATTTTACCAGATTATACAACCACCACTAGGAGGAGATACTTACATTACAGATTAGACAACCACCACTAGGGGGAGATCAACTAAATACACATTATACAACACCACTAGGGGGGGAGGGCACTACATACAGATTATACACCAAAACTAGGAGGAGATCACTAACATACAGATTATACACCACCACAGGGGGAGTGTCACTACATTACGGATTATACAACACACTAAGGGGAGATCACTAATTACCAATTATACAACCCACCCAGAAGGGAGATCACTTACATTACACATTATACCACCACCACTAGGGGGAGGAATCACTCATACAGGATTAGACCACAAACCACTGAGGGGGGAGGGAGGGGAGATCACTACATTACAGATTATACATTCACAACTAGGAGGAGATCACACATACAAGATGATCACCCACCCACTAGGAGGAGATTTCACTACATACCCAATTATACACCCACCCAACTAGGGGAGATCACAACTACATTACACATTGTTACACCACCACTAGGAGGAGAACATTACTAAAGATTAGTACACCACCATAGGGGGAGATTGATCACTAACATTAACCACATTATACACCACAACTAGGAGGAGGGATCATACATACACCATTAGACAACACCACTAGGGAGGAGATCACTAATACACATTATTTACAACCACCACTTAGGAGGGAGGAGATCAGCTACTAACCATTCTACACCACCATGCTAGGGGGGAGGAAGAATCACTAACATAAAGATTATACACCACCACTGGGGGGAGATCACTACTACAGATTATGACACCACCACCCACTAGGGGGGAGGACCCTACATACACATTATTACCAAACCACCCAACTAGGAGGAGCTCCCACTTAATTAACCACTTAGACACCACCCACAAGGGGGAGATCACTACATACAATTATAAAGCCCACCCACCCACCCAAATAGGGGAGATCACTACATAAAGATTATACACCACCACTAGGGGGGAGATCATACATTACAGATTATTCACAACACCACTAGGGGGAAGATCCACTACCTACAGATTATACACCCACCACTAGGAGGAGGCTCACACATACAGAATTTATACACCACCACTAGGGGGAGGATCCCACTTACATACAGATTATACACCACCCACTGGGGGAGATCACTACATACACATTATACCACCAAACACTAGGGGCGGATTCATACATACAAATTATAACCACACCCCACTAGGAGGAGGGAGATCACTACATACAGATTTATACACCCACAAGTTAGGAGAGGAAGATCACAATACAGATTAACAACCACCACTAGGAGGAGACACTAAATACACATTATAAACCACCCATAGGGGGAAGATCAATACATACAGATATACACCACCACTAAGGGGGAGATCACTACATACGATTATTTTACACCAACACTAGGGAGAGAATTCACTACTACAACATTATACAACCACCACTTGGAGGAGATTCACTACATACACCATTATTACACCACCACTAGGGGGAGGTCACTACATTACACCATAGAACACCAACAACTAGGAGGAGATCCAACCTACACATACAGAGTATTTACACCACCATAGGGGGAGCTCACTACATACACTATTATACCACCACCAACTAGGAGGAGATCAATACCTACACATTATTACACCACAACTAGGGGGGGGGCGGGAGCTCAATACATACCACATTATACATCACCACTGGGGGGAGATCACTACATACAGATTATACCACCACCACTAGGGGGGGATCACTACATAACAGATATCACCCCCAGGGGAGATCACTACATACAGATTTATCACCAACACTAGGGGAGGATTAACTACATTTTTTTACAATTATACACACCACTAGGAGGAGATCATACATACACAATTATAACACCACCACTAGGAGGAGTCACTACATAAAACAGATTATACAACCACCACTAGGAGGAGATCCACTACATGCCACAATTATGACACACCACTCGGGTGAAGATCAAACTACATACAACATTATACACCCCACCACTAGGGGGAGAATCACTACATACAGGATTATGCACCACCACTAGGAGGCGATCCACTTACTCCCGATTATACACCCACAACTAGGGGGAGATCAAATACATACACATTTTACACACGCGAGGGGGGAGATAAACTACATACAGATTATAGCACCACCACTAAGGGGAGGATCACGACATTACAAAATTTATACCACCACCACTAGGAGGGAAGATCACTACATACACATTTATACACCACCACTAGGAGGAGGTCACTACATTACAGATATACACCCACCACAGGGGGAGAGGGAGAGCACTCCTACAACATTATTCACCACCACTGGGGGGAGGATTCACTAAACATACCACATTATACATCACTACTAGGGGTAAGATGCACATTACATTAACACATTTTATACACCACCACTAGGGGAGATCACTACATACACATATACATAACCCATAGGGGGAGATCATACATTTTACACATTATACAACCCACCACTAGGAGGAGATCACCTACCTACACCATTATACACAAAACCACTAGGGGGGAGGATCATAACATACACATTATTACACCACCACTAGGGGGGAGCTACACTAATACAGATTTTATTACCAACCACCAGTTTAGGAGTAGACTCACTACATTTAAAGATTATTACAACCACCAAACTGGAGGAGATCACTAAATTACACATTATAAAACCAACCACCTAGGGGGGAGATCTCATACAATCAGATTAACAACCACCACTAGGGGGACGGGAGATCCACTACATACGATTATACACCACAATAGGGAAGGGGGGGGGGGAAAAAAGAGATCAATAAATACAATTTATACAACGCACCACTTGGAGGGAGATCATTACATACCACATTAGACACCACCACTAGGGGAGGTCAATAACATTACACTTATACAACCACCCAACTAGGAGGGAGATCATACAGTACAGATTATGACCACCACCACTAGGGGGAGCTCCACTACATGACACATGTTATACACCAACACTAGGAGGGAGATCACTAAATTACAAAACCCAAAAATTATACACCACCCACTAGGGGGAGCTCACTACCAGACACATTATACAGCACCACTAGGGGAGAGATCACTGACATACAAGGATTATCACCAACCACTAGGGGGGGGATCCACTACATACAGTTATAACACCACCACTAGGAGGAGGATCACTACATTACCAGATTATTACACCACCCACTAGGGGGAGATTCATACATACAAACATAACCACCACCACAGGAGGAAGATCAACTACATACACATTATACACCAAACCAACTACGGGAGGAGATTCACTAATACACGATTATTTTACACCACCCCCTAGGAGGGATCACTACATGCCACATTATACACCACCCAAATAGGGTTGAGATCACTTACATACCACATTAGTACACCCACCACTTAGGGGGAGATCACACATACCAGATTTATGCACACCACGAGGAGGAGGAGATAACTAACATCCAGATTATACAACCACCACCACTAGGGAGATTCACACATACACATTATCCCACCACGCTAGGGGGAGATCAAATACAGATATACACCACACCCACTAGGGGAGGATTTCACTAATACACTTATCCACCCCAACTAGGAGGAGGATCACTAAATGTACACATTATACACCACCATAGGAGGAGGTCATTAAATACAGATTATACACCCACTAGGGGGAGGATCACGAGGGGGGAATCACTACATACCACATGATTGCACCACCACTAGGGGGAAGATCACTCTACACATTATAACATTCACTACTAGGGGTTAGATACTGACTACACATTTATAACACACCCATAGGGGGAGTCACTTACATTTACACATTATACATTCACCAATAGGGGGAGATCAATACATAACACATATACACCACATAGGAAGGAGATCCCTACATACCACATTATTACACCCCACCACTAGGGGGAATCACTACATACCCATTATACACCACCAACTAGTGAGGAGATCACTACATACCCAAATTATACACACCAATAGGATGAGATCACGAACATACAGATTATTACACCACCCACTAGGGGAGCTCACTACATACACATTATACAACACCACTAGGGGAGCTCACTACAACACAATTATACCCACCAACTAGGAGGAGGGATTCACTACATACAGATTATACACCACCACTAGGGGAGATCACTACACTTAACACATTATACACCAAACACTAGTGGGGGAGATCACTACAACCACATTATACACCACCACTAGGAGGAGAATCATAAATACACATTATACACCACCATAGGAGGAAGATCACTACCTACACATTATACAAACACAACTAGGGGGAGCTCCTACATACAGGAGTATACACCACCACTAGGGGGAGGAGATCACTACATTTACACATTACAACCACCAAACTAGAGGAGATCACTGCATAACATTAATTACACCACCACTAGGGGGGAGATAATACATACACATTACACCACCAACTAGGAGGAAGGATCACTACCATACAGATTATTACAACCACCACTAGGGAGGGAGATCCATACATACAGATTACACCACCACTAGGGGGAGGTCCACTACAGTAAGATATACACAACCACTAGGGGAGATCACTTACATACACATTATTACACCACCCACTAGGAGGAGATCACACAGACCAACATTATTACACCAAAAACACTAGGGAGGAGGATAACTACATTAACATTATTTACACCACCACTAGGGGGAGATCAACTACATACAGATTATACCCCCACAAAATAGGGAGATCAATTACATAAACATATACACCCCACCTAGGGGGAGGGGGATTCAATTACATACACATTATACCTCACCACTAGGGGGAGATTCACTAAATACACATTATGACACCACCCACTAGGAGGAGATCACTACATACAGATTATAACACCACCACTAGGGGAGGTTCAGCATAAAGATAAACACCACCACTAGGAGAGGGATCTTCTACATACAGATTATTTACCCCACCACTAGGAGGAGATTCTAAATACAGATTATACACCACCAATAGGAGGAGATCACTACCATACAGAGGTATACCACCACCACTAGAGGAGTCTTACATACCGATTATACACCCCACTAGGAGGGAGGATCACTACATACAGATTATACACCACCCAACTAGGAAGAGATCACTACATACCCACATTATGACACCACACTAGGAGGAGGTCACTTTACATAAGATTATTACACCACCACTAGGAGGAAGGTCAATACATGACGATTATTAACCACCCATAGGAGGGAGTCACTACATACACATTAACAATCACCACTAGGAGGGAGTCCACTACATTACACCAACATTATACACACCACTAGGGGGAGCTTCACGAATACAAATTTAACACCAACGGCTAGGCGGGAGATCACTACATACAGATTATACACCACCACAGGGGGAGATCCAACTACATTACAGATTATACACAAAACCCACTAGGAGGAGTACACATTAACAACATTATACACCACCACTAGGGGGAGATCACTACAACACATATTTACACCACCACTAGGGGAGATCACTAGTGCATAACAAGATTATACACCATGCCAATAGGGGGGAGCCACACATTACCACATTATTACACCACCACTAGGGGGGGGGAGAATCCACTACATTACACATTATACACCCCACTAGGAGAGATAAACCTAACACATTATACCACCCCATAGGAATGGGAGGATCACCTACATACACATTATACACCCACACTAGGAGGAGATCACTACATACACATTTATAACACCACCCACGAGGGGGGAGGATCAACTAATTACAATTATGACACCACCCACTTAGGGGGAGAGATCAACTAACATACAGATTATTTACACCACCACTAGGGGGAAGATTCACTACATTACACATTATACAACCACCCACTAGGGGAGATCACTACATACAGATTTATACAACCACCACTAGGAGGAGATCCAATACAAAAAGTATTTACACTTTACCACTAGGAGGAGAATCAATACAATTAACACATTATACATCACCACTAGGAGGAGAGGAGCTCACTACATACAGATAGACACCCACCACTAGGGGGAGAATCAATACATACAGATTATTTACACACCACTAGGAGGGAGATTTCACTAATACAGATTATTACACCCACCCACTAGGGGGAGATCATACTACAGAATACACCACCACTTAGGGGGAGATCAATACATACAGATTATTTTACACCCACAATAGGAGGAGATCACTAAAATACCAGATTATACAACCACACTAGGGGGAAATAACACATACAGATTATACACCACCCCACTAGGGGGAGATCCTACATACCACATGATACACCACCACTAGGGGGAGATCACTACATACAAAATTATACACCACCAGGAGGAGAGCAATTACCATTACACATTAGTACACACCACTAGGGGGGAGATCACTACCTACAAATTATTACACCCACCACTAGGAGGAGGATCAATACATACAACATTATACACCACCACTAGGGGGAGTCCACTACATACAGATTATACAACCACCACTAGGGGGAGATCACACATACAGATTTTATACACCACCACTAGGGGGAGGGATCACTACATTACACATTAGACCACCACCCACTAGGGGAGATCACAACATACAGATTTACACCACCACTAGGAGGAGATTCCACCTTACATACCACATTATACCCATACACTAGGAGGAGGATCAATACCCTACCACATTATTTCACATTCAACCCACTAGGAGGGGAGATCATACATACAGATGATACCACAACCACGTAGGGGGAGATCACAACATACCAGATTATACACCAAACCCACTAGGAGGAGATCCACTACATACAAGATTATACACCACCACAGGGGAGGGAGATCACTAATACAGATTATACACCCACCACTAGGGGGAGATCAACTAAATTACAGATTATACACCACCAATAGGAGGAGGATCACTACATACACATTATTACACCACCACTAGGGGGAGGGAGTCACTACATACCGATTATACACACCACTAGGGGAGTCACTACATACACATTACACTACCACTAGGAGGGGAGATCCATACATTACAGATTATACACCACCAGTAGGAGGAGATCATACATACAGATTATACACCACCACTAGGGGGAGATCACTACATACAGATTATAACACCACCACAGGGGGAGATCCAACTTAAAATACAGATTTTATTACACCAACCACTAGGGGGAAGATCACTAATACAGAAGTACACCACCACTAGGGGGGAGATCACACATAAACACATTATACACCACCACTAGGGGAGATCACTACATACAGATTACACCCCCACTAAGGGGAGTAACTACATACAGATTTATACACCACCCTAGGGGGGGAGATCACTAAATACAGATTATACACCCACCACTAGGGGGGAGAAATTTCACTACATACAGATTATACACCACCAATAGGGGGAGATCACTACATACAGTTATACACCACCTAGGAGGGAGGATTACTTACATACAGATTATACCCCCACACCACTAGGGGGAGGGATCACTACTAACAGATTATACACACCACTCGGGGAGATCCACTACATACGATTATACCCCACCATAGGAGGAGGGAGATCAATAACATTGAAACAACATTAAAACCCAAACAACTAGGAGGAGATTCACACTTACACCATTATACCCACCACTAGGGAGGAGCTCACTACATACACATATACCACCCACCAATAGGGGGGGAGATAACTAACATACAGATATATACCAACACTAGGGGGGAGAATCACTACATACACATTAACACCACCACTAGGAGGAGAAAGTCACTACATTACAGATATACCCCACCACTAGGGGGAGATCACTACTACTACAGGATTATTTACACACCATAGGGGGAGATCAACTACATACAAATTATTACAACCACCCCTAGGGGAGAGAAGATCATACATACAGATATTACACAACCACTAGGGGGAGACTCAATACAACACATTATACCACCAACGCTAGGGGGGGAGGAGATCACTACATACACATATACAACCACCACAAGGGGGAGACTCACGACCTACAGATTATACACCACCACTAGGGGGGAGATCACTAATACACATTTAACACCACCACTAGGGGGCGATCCCACTACATTTACAGATTAACCCCACCCACTAGGAGGAGATTCACTACTACAGATTATAACACCAACCACTAGGGGGGATCACTAACATACAGATTATACACCACCACTAGGAGGAATCACTACATACAATTATACACCACACAGGGGGGAGATTCCACTACATTACAAATTATTACACCAACCACTTAGGGGGAGGGCACTTACATTAAGGATTATACACCAACCAACTAGGAGGAGATTCACTACATACAGATTATACACCACCCCACTGGGGGAGCTCACTACATACAGATATACACCAACCAATAAGGGCGAGATCAACTAAATACACATTATACACCACCACTAAGGGGAGATGCACTCCATACACATATACACCACCAATAGGGGAGATCACTACATAACAGGATTTTACACCACCACTTAGGGGAGGGAGATCACTACATACCAGATTATACATCACCACAGGAGAGATCACTACATAACAGATAACACAACACTAGGAGGAGACACTACTACAACATGATTTACACAACCAATAGGGGGAGATAACAAACTACCATACACATTATAACCACCACCCACTAGGAGGGAAGAACACTACATACAGATTATACACCACCACTAGGGGGACGGAGATCACTACATACACATTATACACCACCACTAGGAGGACGATCCACTACATTACACATAATACACCACCACTAGGAGGAGATCATACATTACAATTATACACCACCCACTAGGAGGAGTCACTACATAAAACATTATACACCACCAATTAGGGGGAGAATCCAATAACAACAGATTATACACCACCACAGGGGAGATCACTACATACAGATTTATACCCAACCAACCACTAGGGGGAAGATCACTGACATACACATTATACACCACAACTAGGAGGGGAAAGAGCACTAAATAACACATTATACACCACCACAGGGGGAGCTCAGACATTACAATTATAAGGCCACCACTAGGGGGAGGGAGGATCATACATACAGATTATACACCACCCACTAGGGGGAGATTCACACATAGATTATACACCACCCACCTAGGGGGGAAGACCCACTTACATACCAGATTTTACACCACCAACTAGGAGGAGCTCACTACATAACAGATTATACACCCACCAACTAGGGGGAAGGATCCCCCACTAACATACAGGATATGACACCCACCACTAGGGGGAGATCACTAACATACACTTATGACACCACCACTAGGGGGAGATCACTACATACACATTATTACACCACCAATAGGAGTAGGGAGATCATACATAACAGATTTTATACACCACCAGTAGGAGAGATCCACTACCATACAGATTATTACACCACCCTAGGAGGAGATCACTTACATACACCATTATAACCACCACTAGGGGAGGATCACTACATACAGATTATACACCACCCCTCGGGGGACGGGATCACTACATTACAGTATTATACACCACCACTAGGGAGAGATCCACTACATACCCAAATTTATACACCACCATTGGAAGAGATGGAGATCACTACATTACAAATTATACACCACCACTAGGGGGAGGTCACTACATACCACATATTAAACACCACCACTAGGAGGAGATCACTACATACGATTTATACACACCACTAGGGGGGGGAGCTCCACTACTACACATTATTACACCAACCACTAGGAGGAGGATCCACTACATACAAATTATACACCAACCACTAGGGGGAGGCTCACTTACATAACCACTTATTACATCACCATAGGGGGAGTACTACTACATACAGAGTATACACCACCAATAGGGGGGGGATCACTACATACAGATTATCCACACCCACTAGAGGAGATCACTACAAAAGATTAACACCACCACTAGGGGAGATCATAATACAACATGTACACCACCACTAGGAGGAGATCACTACATACAATTATACACCCAACCACTAGGAGGAGATCAACTTACATCAAGATATTACACCACCACTAGAGGGAAGATCACTAACATGCACATTATACACCCAACCACTAGGGTGAGTGAGATCACTACATCACATTATTACAACCCACACTTGGGGGAAGATCACTTAATACAAGAGATTATGCAACACCACTAGGAGGGAGATCAATACATCCAGATAACACCCACCACTAGGGGGAGATTTCCACTACATACCAAATTATACAACCCCCGCTAGGGGGGAGGATCCAAACCTAACCTTTACAGATTATAACACCACCCACTAGGGGGAGATTCAAACTACATAAAACATTAACACCAACCCTAGGAGGAGATCACTACATACACATTATACACCACCACTAGGAGGAGGTCCAATACATAACAGAATACACCACCCACTAGGGGGAAAGATCACTACATTACACATATACACCACCCTAGGGGGGAGATCACTAAATACACAGTATACAATCAATATAGGGGTAGAATCACTTACATACAAATTATACACCACCACAGGGGGGGAGATCACTACATCACATTATACATCACACTAGGGGGAGATCACTACAGACACATTATACACCACCACTAGGAGGAGATTCACTACATACACATTATACAAACCCCCACTAGGGGGGAGATTCCACTACATACAACATTATACACCACCAATAGGGGGACGCTCCACCTACCTACAGATTATACCACCACCCGTAGGAGGAGTCATACATACAGAGGAACACCACCACTAGGGGAAGATTCACTACATACACATTATAAACCCCGCATAGGGGGAGATCACTTAATTTACAGATTATACACACCACTTAGGGGGAGAATCACATAACATACAGATTATTACAACACCACTAGGGAGAGATCCCACTACATTTACAACATATACACCCCACTTGGGGGGGAGATCACTACATTACACATGATACACCCAACCACTGGGGGGAGGTCCCCCACTACATACACATTATTACAACCACCACTAGGAGAGGATCACTACATTACAGATTATCCCACCACCACTGGGGGAGCTCACTACATACACATGAACCCAACCACTAAGGAGGAGATAACTACATACACTTAGACACCCACCACCTAGGGGGAGGCTCACTACATACAAATATACATCCACCCTAGGGGAGATCCTACATAACAGGATTATAAACACCACCCACTAGGGGGGGGGGATCACTAATTTTTTTTTACAAGTATTACAACACCATAAGGAGGAGCTCATACACATTGACAGATTATACACACCACTAGGGGGAAGATTCACTACAACACATTATAACACCACCAACGAGGAGGACGGGGAGATCACTACCTACACATTATTACACCACCAATAGGAGGAGATTCCCACTACATAAGATTTATACAACCACCACTAGGAGGAGGGGGAGATACTACATGCCAATCATATTACACCACCACTAGGGTGAAGATCACTACAACACATTATACACCCACACTAGGGGGAAGAGCACTACATTACAGATATGCACCACCACTAGGAAGGAGATCAATACATCAGATTATACACCCACCATAGGGGGAGAATCCCCACGGAGATCAACTACATACACATGACCAACCACGCTCAGGGGGAGATCACACATACAGATATGTTACACCACCACTAGGGGGGGGGAGATCCCCTACATGACACATATACACCACCAATAGGAGGGAGATTCACTTACAAAAAACATTATGACCACCAACCACTAGGAGGAGGGCAACATACAGATTCTTTTTTTACACCACCACTAGGGGGAGATCAACTACATACAAATTATACACCAACCATAGGGGGAGATCATCTACATCACCTTATATAACATCACTACTAGGGGTAGATAACTACATAAACATTATTACACCAACACTAGGGGGAGATCACTACATACCACATTACATCCACCACTAGGGGGGAGATCACTACATACAACATTTATACACCCCACCACTAGGAGGAGATCAACTACATACCAACCATTATACACCACCACTAGGGGGAGATCCAACTAATACACCCTTATACACCACCCACTAGGGGGAGCTCACTATTACAGATTATACACCCCACTAGGGGGAGCTCAATATTACAGCTTATACACACCACTGAGGGGGGGAAAGCCTCACTCATTACAAGATTATACACACCACTAGGCTTTTTTTTGGGAGATCACTACATACAGATTATCACACCACCATAGGAGGAGACAACCTACATACAAGACATTATACACCACCATAGGAGGCGAGCCAAACTACACATATACCAACCACCACTAGGAGGAAGATCACTACATAACAGATTAACACCCACCACTAGGGGGACGATCACTGCATTACACATTATTAAACCCACCACTAGGCGGAGGGAGATCAACTACTACAGATTATACACACCCACTAGGGTGAGCATCACTACATACACATTTATACACCACCACTAGGGGAAAGATCACGACATTACACATTATATACACCACCCGTAGGGGGGAGATTCAACACTACATACAGATTATACACCACCACTAGGGGGAGTCACTAATAAACATTCTCCACCACCACTAGGAGGGAGATCACTACATACAGTTATACACACCACTAGGAGGAGGTCACTACATACAGATTAGTACACACCACTAGGGGGCGGAATCACTACCATGTAAACCATTATACACCACCACTAGGGGGAAGGAATCCACTACTTACACCATATACATCACCAATAGGGGTAGATCACTACATACCAAAAAAAAACATTATACACCACCACGAGGGGGAGTCCTACATACACATAATCCATCACCCACATAGGGGGAGCTCACTACCATACAAAATTTACACCACCCAATAGGGGGAGGATCACTGCTACCACATTATACACCACCACTAGGAGGGGAGATATCCCACTTACATAACATTAACACCACCAGTAGGAGAGATCACAAACATTAACAAATTATACACCACCACTAGGGGGAGGCACTACATTACACATTATACACCAAAAATAGGGGGAGGGCTCACTGGCATAAAGATTTATAACAACACCACTAGGGGGAAAGCTCACGAATACAGATATACAACACCACTAGGGGGAGGATTGGGGCGATCATACATACAGAGTATACACCCCACAACTAGGAGGAGATCACCTTACATACAAGATATTACACAACACTAGGAGGAGGGATCACTTACATTAACATTATTTTTACACCCAACCACTAACCTAGGAGGAGATCACAACCATACAGATATACACCACCACTGGGGGAGATCACTACATTACAGATTATACCAACCACCACTAGGGGGGAGAATCACTAATGACACATTATACACACCACTAGGGGAGGAATCACTACACACCATTATACACCACCACTAGGGGGGAATCCACTACCATACACATTATACACCACCACTTAGGGGGAGCTCACTCAATACATACACATTATACAACCACCATAGGGGAGGCTCATACATACAACAGTATTTACACCACACTAGGGGAGATCAATTACCATAAACATTTATTACACACCACTAGGGGAGGAGATTCACTTACATACACAGTATACACCACACTAGGGTGAGATCACCTACCATACAAAAACATTATACACCACACTAGGGGAGATCCTAAATACCATTATACACCACCGGCTAGGGGGAGGATCACTACATAACAGAATTATACCACCCACACCACTAGGGGGAGATCACTGACATACACTTATTAAACCAACGCTAGGGGGAGATCACCGAGCCTAATCACTACATACAGATTATTTACACCACCCACTAGGGGGAAGGTCACTACATACAACATTATACACCACCACTAGGGGGGAGGATTCAACTACATTACCACATTATTACCCCACCCACTATGGGGAGATTCACTACATACAAAAGATATTAAACACCCACCACTAGGGGGCGAATCACTACCTACCACATTATACACCACCACTAGGGGGAGATCACGAACATACACATTATACATCAACCACGAGGGGAGCTCACTACTACTACAGATTATACACCACCACTAGGGGGAGCTCACTACATTACAGATTATACACCCCCCACTAGGAGGAGATCCACTACATACACATTATACACACCACTAGGAGGAGATCAATACATACAGATTATACACACCACTAGGAGGGGAGGAGATCATAACGACACATCTACACCAACCACTAGGGAGGAGATCACTACATAAAGATTATTTACACCACAACTAGGAGGAGATCACACTACATTACAGATTATACACCACCACTAGGGGAGATCACACATACCACAGTGAGACACCACCACTAGGGGGAAGATCACTACATTTACACATTATACAAACCACCCACTAGGGGGAGATCAATACATACAGATGTAATACACCCACTACTAGGAGGAGACTCACTACCTACAGATTATACCCACCACCATAGGGGAGGTCACTACATAACCTTATACACCACCCACTAGGGGGAGATCACTACCTACACATATACACCAACACTAGGGGAGGGCTCACTAATTTACAGATTTATTACCACCACCCCCACTTTTTTTTTTTTAGGGGGAGAATCACTCATACACATATAAAACATCACCAACTAGGAGGAGATCACTACATTACAGATTTATACAACCACCACTAGGGGGAGAATCACTAACATACAACATATACACCACCACTAGGAGGAGATCACTACATACAGATTATTTACACACCACTGGGGGAGGTCACTACATACATATTAACAACCACCAATAGGAAGGAGGATCATACATACCCACATTACACCACCACTGTAGGGGAAGGAGGATCCACTTAATAACACATTATACCCACCACCACTAGGAGGAGATCACTCATACAGATTATACACCCACACCGCTAGGGGGAGGATCACTACTACAGAATTATACACCACCACTAGGGAAAGGAGAATTCATAAATACAGATTTTATACACCAACCACTAGGAGGGAGATCACTACATACAAATATACACCACCACTAGGGGGAGATCACTACATAACCGTTATACACCCCACTAGGGGAAGATTTTTACATACCACATTATACACCCACCAACTAGGGGGAGGGATCACTACATCACATTATACACACCACTAGGAGGAGATCAACTACATACACATTATACACCCAACCACTAGGGAGGAGATCAATACATCAGAATATAACAACCACCATAGGAGGAGCTCACTAACATTACAGATTATACACAACCACTAAGGAGAGATCAATACATACAGATTATTTACACCACACTAGGGGGAGATAAACATAACAGATTATACACCACCACTAGGGGGAAAGATCACTTACAGACACATTAGACACCACACTCGGAGGCAAGATCAATACTACACCATTATACACCACCACTAGGAGGGATCACTACATACACATTTATATTACACCAACCACTAGGGGGAGTCACTACATTTGACCAACATGATACACCCACAACTAGGGGGAGCTCACTACATTACACAATTAATACACACCCATAGGGGAGCTCACTACATAACATTAGACACCACCACTAGGGGGAGCTCACTTACATACACATTATACACCCACCACTAGGGGGAGCTCACTACATACCACATTTTTATTACACCACCACTAGGGGGGAAGCTCACACATTACACATTAACATCACCCACAGGGGGAAGATCACTACATACACAAATTATTTACACCCCACCAACTAGGGGGGAGATCACTACCTACACATTTACACCACCACTAGGGGGAGATCAACTACATAACAGGTATAACACCACCACTAAGGAGGAGACAACTACATTGTACAGGGTTATTACACCCCCCACTAGGGAGGAATCACTACATTACAGGTTAAAACACCACCACGAGGGAGGAGATCCACTACATACACAGATACCCCACCCCATAGGGGGAGGGGAGATAAACACATACACCTTATTACACCACCCAATAGGGGAGAATATCCACTACATACACCATTATAACCACATAGGGGGGGGGGAATCACTAAATACACATTATAACACCACCACTAGGGGGAGCTCACTACATACAACCATTATATACACCCACCACTATGGGAGATCACTACATACACATTATACACACCACTAGGGGGAGATCATAAAATACAGATTTATACACCCCAACTAGGGGGAGATCACTACAGACACATTATACCACACCACTAGGAGGAGATCACTACATTACACATATACACCACCATAGGGGGAGATCACTACATACAGATTTTACACCACCAATCGGAGGAGATCACTACATAAACATATACACACCAATAGGGGGAGATCACACATAACAAGATTATAACCACCACTAGGGAGGGATTTTCCTACATACAGGTTATACACCACCACTAGGAGGAGATCACTTTACTACAGGATTATTACACCAACCAATAGGGGGAGATCACTACATTACAGATTCTTACACCAAACACTAGGGGGAGTCATACATACAGATTATACCCCACCACTAGGAGGAGATCATACATACAGATTATTTACACCACCCCACTAGGAGGGAGATCAACTACCATACAGGTTTATTTACACCACCCCACTAGGAGGAGCTCACTAAATACCAGATTATACACAACCACTAGGGGGAAGATCACACATACACATGATAACACCAACCAATAGGGGAGATCACTAATACCACATTTTATCACCAACCAACTAGGGGGAAGATCACGACAACACATTATACTCAACCACTTCCTTCCTCCAACAGCAGTTTTCGCCGAGAGTGGGAGAATCATACATCAATTAATAACATCACACTAGGAGGGATCACTACATACAGATTATAACCACCACTAGGGGGAAGCTCACTACATACACCACTTATACCCACCACAACCACTAGGAGGGAGATCACTACATACAGATTGATACCACCACCACTAGGAGGAGATCAACTTACATACAGAGTATACACCACCACTAGGAGGGCAGATAACTACATACAGATTATACAACACCACTAGGGGCAGATCACTACATAAGATTATACCACCACCCACTAGGGGGCGCTCACTGCAACACATTATACCACCACCACCAGGAGGAGATAAACTACATCCACATTATACACCACCATAGGGAGGAGCTCACTACATTACAGATTATCACCACCATAGTGGGAGATCAAATACCTACACATTTATACACCACCAATAGGAGGAGATCATACATCACCCCCCCCAACGATTATACAACCAACCACTTAGGAGGAGATCACTAACATACGATATACAACCAACACTGGAGGGAAATCACGACATTACACATTATAACACCACCACTAGAGGGAGACACTACATTACACATATTTGTACACCAACCAATAGGGAGGAGTTTCACTACATTACACACAACATCCACCACTAGGAAGGAGTCCAATAATACAGATTTATTACACCAACAATTAGGGGGAGTTCAATACATACACATTATACACCACCCACTAGGGGAGTAACTACATTACACAGTATACACCACCACTAGGGGAATCAACTACATAAACCGTAATACACCCACCATAGGGGGAGAATCAACTACATACAATATACCACCACCACGAGGAGGAGATCACTACATACACATTATACACACCCCACTAGGGGGAGATCACTACATACAGATTATACCCACCACACTAAGGAGGACGATCACCTACATACAGATTATACACCCCAGTAGGAGGAGAATCACTACATACCGATAGACACCACCACTAGGGGGAGAATCACACTAAAAACTTACAAATTAACACCACCACTTAGGGGGGAGATAACTACATAAGATTATTACACACCACTAGGAGGGAGATAACTAAAATTTACCACATATTACACCCACCATAGGAGGAGATCACTACATACACATATTTACCAGCACCACTAGGAGGAGATCACTACATTTACACATTATACACACCACTAGGGAGGAGATCAACTACATAACATTTTTACAACCACCACTAGGAGGAGATCACTACATACACATTATTACACCCACCCACAGGGGGAGATCACTGACATACAGATTATAAACACCAACTAGGAGGAGTCCCACACTTACATTACACATTATAACCACCACTAGGAGGGAGAGCAATCATACAAAAACCATTATACACCACCACTAGGAGGAAGACAATACATACACATTATACACCACCACTAGGAGGAGGGAGATAAACTACATAAAACATTCTACAAACCACCACTAGGGGGAGATCACTACATAGATATACACCCAACACTAGGGGGAAGATCCACTAAATACAGATTATACCACCACCCATAGGAGGGAAGATAACTACATTACAGATTATACAACCAACCACAGGGGGGAGCTCACTACATTTAACATTATTTACACCACATTAGGGAGGGAGATCACACATGACAGTATTACACAACACTAGGAGGAGATCCATAAAATACCGATATTACATCCCACAACTAGGGGGAGATCCATACATACAGATTATACACCACCACTAGGGGGAGATAACTACATTTACACATTTACAACCCAACACTAGGGGAGAATACTACATAACGGATAATACACCAACCACTAGGGGGGAGACCATACAAGAAAGATTAATACACCATCAACTAGGGGAAGATCAATACATACACATTATACACCACCCATAGGGAGGAGGATCACTACCTAAGATTATACAACACAATAGGGGGGAGACATACAAAGCGATACACCACCACCTAGGGGAGATCCCACCAAAAAAAAACTACATACACATTAAACCACACCACAGGGAGGAGGATCACTACATACACAGTATACACCAACACTAGGGGGAGATCACTACATACAGATTATACATTCAACACTAGGGAGGATCACTACTACAAGAATTATGACCCACATAGGGGGAGATCATTACATTTTACACATTATACCCACCACTAGGGGGGAGATGCACTTAAATTACACATATACACCACCACTAGGAGGAGATAATCACTACTTACAGATTATACACCCAACCTAGGAGGAGAATCACTTACATACAATTACAACCACCAACTAGGGGGAGCTCACGACATCACATATACACCACCACTAGGGGAGTCACTACATACACATTATACACACCACTAGGGGGAGATACTACAAAACATTATACACCACCACTAGGGGGAGATCACTACATACAGAATTATCCCCACCCACTAGGGAGAGATCACAATACATACAGATTATACGACCACCACCAGGAGGAATCACACATACAGATTATACACCACCACTAGGGGGAGGTCATACATACACATTAACACCACCCACTAGGGGGGAGATCACTAATACAGATTATACACCACACTAGGAGAGATCAATACATATAGTTATCCACCACCAATAGGAGGAGATCACTACATACAGATATACCACCACCAACTAGGGGGAGTCACTACATACACATTATTACACACCCTAGGAGGAGATCACTACATACAAATATAACAAACACCAATAGGAGGAGATCACTACATAACATATACACCACAATAGGGGGAGGTCACTACATACACATTATACACCAACCATAGGAGGAGATCACTACATAACCACATTTATACACCACCATAGGAGTGAGATCACTACCCAGATAGATTATACACCCATAGGAGGAGATCCACTACTTCCAGGATTATACACCACACTAGGGGAGGGTCACTACATACACATTATTACCCCCAATAGGAGGAGATCACTACTACAGATTATTACACCACCAATAGGAGGAGATCACTACATACAGAGTATTACACCACCACAGGGGGACGATCACTACTACAGATTACACCACCACTAGGAGGAGATACTACATACAGATATACACACCACTAGAGGAGATCACTACATAACATTATACACCACACTAGGGGGAGGTCACTCACCTACACATTTACACACCAATAGGAGGAGATCACTACATACACATTATACACCACCACTAGGAGGAGATCACTACATGCACCATTATACACCACCACTGGAGGAGACACTACATACAGATTATACAATCACACTAGGGGGAGCTCATACATACGAATTATACACCAACCCACTAGGGGGAGATCACTACATACAGATTATTACACAACCACTAGGGGGAGGTCATACATACAAATGGATACAACACCACTGGAGGAGATCACTACATACAGATTATACACCACCACTAGGGGTAAGGGTACAACACATACCACATTATACACCACCCCTAGGGGGAGACACTACTACACATTATACACCACCACTAGGGGGAGGGCACTACATTACACATTATACACACCACTAGGGGGAGATCACTACATACAGATTATACACACCACCATATTATGCAATGTGCTCCTACACCTCATCTCACATTTTCCTTCTTCTCCATAGTGAGACACGAGATGTTACTGTAATTATGGGGCTCATTTATTAACCCGTTCCCAGAGTTCCCAGAGAAGTTCAGCTTGAAGAAACGTGCTCTTGTGACAGAAGTGAAGCCGCAAAGCCTTAGTAAATGAGCCCAATATATCTGCCTTTATACTGCCCCACTGCAGGTAGGGGAGGAGGAAGGAAAATACACTAGAAGTATTAACATAACCCATCATACCACCACACAGAAGCCCATCCGGGCTAATTATATAGTGAGGTTCAGTGACGGCTGCAGAGCATCGAACACCTCATAGGCAAAGATTTATAGGCAGGAGACGAAACATCATGTATCTGATAATGAGACAAAGGTTGGATCCCTGGACAGAACATGCAGCACATTGCACTCGTCTCATCCCTTCTCTACAGTCCTGGCCATAAGTCCTGAGAATGACACAAATATTCTCGTGTTCACATGATGTGTGGTCCCTCTGGTCTGTCAGATGTTTATCCCAATACAGAGATACAAGTGCAATCATATTATGGGGAACAGAAGCTTTTATTGTAGGTGGGAGGGAGCTACTGCAGCGAGTCAGTTATCTGCAGGACCCCCTCTCCTTCTTCTTCAGGACCTATGCAATCCTCCTGGCCAGCTCTCACTCACCTTCCTGCACCAGATCTGACTGATCGCCGTCCATACGCACAGTCACTGCTGCATGCTGTCACAATGTGTTTTGTTGGTTTGTGTTTGTCCTCCGTCTCCTGAGGATTGACTTTTTTTATTAATAAAGTTCTAATGGGAAAGATCGGGGAGGTCTCCGCGGGCCATGGACCCAGAATCTCTTGTGTTCTGTTACCGGAGAGCCATGGTCTGGGACCCAGAATCTCTGTGTTCTGTACCGGAGCCATTAGTTTCCCCTTTGCCTTATGGCCGGTGCTCCATCATGCGGAAGGAGGCATTGCTCATCACCATCTGATCCTGGAGGACATTCTGGCTTCCATTCTTTATTCATGGAGTGTTTTAGGCGATTCCTTGGCTGAGGAAGCCGCCCCCCCCCCCCACCCCCCCCAAATGTGAATGGCTGCAGGAGGCTTTTACAGGTGCAGGGGACAAGGACTGGTGGCATCGCTCGCCTTGTCTTCCCCCAACAATCGGAAGAAAGGGGATTCATCAGAGACAATGGGGCAGATTTAACTTAACCCGGTCACATAGATCCAGCAGCGCGTTCTTTGCGGCCGTTATTCGGGGGTCATCCCGCCGGGGGGATTTATTAAGGTAGTTCCTCCGCCGTCCACCAGGGTCGCTGCGCGCTGAAAAGCATCTGAACGCGCTGGAGTTCACCGAGCCGGGCTAAGTGAAGGTAAGTGCAAGCTCCGCGACAGAATTATTTTTTTTAAATGCGGGGCGGGTTTTTCGAATACGTAGGGTATTTTCGTTCGGCCACGCCCCCCGATTTGCGAGTTGCGTGCATTGCCAGCGCCGATTGCCGCCACAATCCGATCGCGTTGTTTGCCAAAATCCGGGGCACTTTAGGGAAATCGACGCAAATCGGAAAGATTCGGGTAACAGGTGGGAAACGCGAATAGGGCCCTTAGTAAATGACCCCCCAATGACTTTCCCCCAGTCTCAGCGGTACACTCCCTGCACCTCCTGCAGAAATCAGTCGGTCCCTGATGGTTTCTGGAAGAAGCGGCTTCTGTGTGCCCCTCCTGGAAACCAGGCTTGCTCCAGGAGTCTCGGCAGTGTCACAAGTGCGTGCAGATGCCTCCTCACACCTGCACGCCTTGCCATTCCTGAGCTCTGCGATGCTGGAGCCCCATCCCAAGCGGAGAACTTGTAAGAGACGCTCCTGGCGATGCTGGTCCTTCTTGGGCCCTGGAGCCTTTTGGTAACAATGGAGCCTCCTCCTTGGATCCTTTGATGAGCGATAGATGGTGACGAGGTGCACATCTTTCTAGCTGCGATACCTTCCATGTTGTTTTGTGCAGTGCAATGTGACGCACCGGTTTCTTTAGAGATAACCATGGGTAAAGAAGAGAACATGATGCCAAGCACCAGCCCCTGTAAGTGTCCAGGGGATTGTGATGATACTTAAATCATGACAGGATTGATCTCCAGCCCGTCCCATCAGCCCGCACTGTGTTACTGGGAGACAGCAATTGACACCATGGCGTGCTCCGCCTAAGGCGTCTGCAATGAAGTTGAAATGGTTTTGGGGGAAAAAAAGTTCATTTCAGGAAATATTGGACATTGCCAATTAATTGCTGTTAAGATTGATCTCCTCTTTATAACATTCTGGAGTAGAGCAAATTGCCCATTATAAAAACCGGATGCAGGAGATTTTAACAATTAACATTTGTATCATTCTCAGAACTTTTGGCCATGAATGGTATATACGGCTGGAAAACACTTAAAACTACAGTGCAGCGTTCTTCTCATCTTAAAAGAACTTATACATATGTTCAGTCCTGAGCTGTCTGGTCCATGAATAAAATGGCAGAAAATACGTTTAGGACTGGAACTAAGACAAGCAGAATAGTAGATGAGAGATTGCAGGAGATGCCCGTGGTGCTGAAGAGATGTTCCCTACAACAGCAAATATGGGGAAATGAATAGTGAGTGCAGCCTTGGGGTTATAATACAGGATCAGTACGGGATGAGGATGTCAATGTGTGTGATTCCTCTCTTAATAATATCTGTATATGGTGCGGCTCTGTGACACGTTATATTTGTATCAGTCGGGCTGGGGCTTATCCTGGGATTCTCCGGGTGCTACGCGGGTGGTCGCTGTGGTAATTAGATGCGGGGGTCGCATGTTGGGTTTGCTTGGTTTCCTTTCTTATTGTGATGCAACATCCTCATACGTGTCCCCCAGCAACAGACAGGATGTATCAGCAGATTATTGCTTAATAAGACGTCACCCCACCCCCCCCCCACCACCTGGAGTGCTCTGGGGGCGGGGGGCGGCCATCCGGTGGCAGGGGCCGGGGCACACAATCTTATAGGTTCCGGACCTGGAAATGTGGTTTCTGTCCGGACGTGGAGTGCGCCCGGATACAGGAATTATAGGGAACATACCAGCCGCCGCGTTTCAGAGAGATTAAACCTAGTCACAAACTGCAGCGCAAAGGAGCCCACCGCGACAAGACCCAGAGTGCGGTCCTGGCCACATGACGCGGACGCATTGAGCCGGATACACTTGTGAATGCGCGTTTACATCTCCTTGTACAAGCGTCGCCCACGTGAGAATCCGGTCTCGTCTGTTTCCAGGATTGTCACCACAGTTGAGCCTGTATATTATTTTTGTGACTTTGCTTCATGATGTTGCAACAGAAAAGTGTGATCTCAGTAATAAATGTGTCGCAAACCAACGCGCCCCTGGGTGCACAGTATGACAACAGACCGCAATTACAAATAATGGCGCAAACAAATAAATAACATAAAATACACGGGCAAGCGCCCAAATACACGATTATTATATGCAAACGTAGATGAAACATTGTGTATCCAATGTATCTAATCCTATCCGGTGTGATACTGTCTGCTGAGTTTGTATCTCATCCTATCCTGTGTGATACTGTCTTGTCTGAACTGGAGCTGGGATCTAATCCTATCCTGGGGGATATGTCTGCTGAGCGGTGTATCTAATTCCTATCCTGGGTGATATGTCTGCTATGCGCTCGTATCTAATCCTATCATGGTGATACGTTCTGCTTAGCGGTGTATCTACATCACTATCCTGGGTGATACTGTCTGCTGAGCTGTGTATCTAATCCATTTATCATGTGTGATACTGTCTGCTGAGCGGTTGTATCTAATCCCATCCTGTGTGATACTGTTGCTGAGCTGTGTAATCTATCCTATCCTGTGTGATACTGTATGTGAGCGTGTAGCTAATCCTCTCCGGTGATACTGTTGATGAGCGGTCGTATCTAACCTATCCTGGGGTAATGTCTGCTGAGTGTGTATCTAATTTTGTTTCCTATTAAAGTGTGATTCTGTATGCTGAGCTGTGTATCAATCCTCATGTTGATACTGCTGAGCTGTGTATCTAATCCATCCTGGGTGATACACAAAAGACTAGTTTGAGTTGTAGACCGGGTCCAGGGATTTGGGTGGTCTTTGTGGTCTCCAGTTGGAGCTCAGGCGTCGGAAGCCACCCATAGAAGCTGCCGCCTGTCGCAGTGCATTGCCCCCGCTGCCATCACAGATCACAGATCGCGGTCGCAGTCGTGTTGGTTTCGCATCTTCTGGGAAGTGTGAGGATAAAGTGAGACATTCATGTGACGCTGAGTCGCAGTGACAGGCGCTGACAGGTGCTGCGGGAGATGCGCCAAATGCGGAACTGACAGGAGCCCCCACCAGAGGCGCATGAGATGGAAATGTTCTCTCCTCTAATGTATCATTTAGTGGAATCACATCCGAAGCCTCCGGCGCCATGTCCAACATGACAGCAGAACACAACCAGAGCCTGAGGTCCAAACCCATCCGGAGAGGACAGCGCAGCTGCACAGAGCGTAAGACTGCAGCAGACACATCACCATGGAGTAAGCAGAAAGAGTAACTGAGGATAAGGGAACCTGTCAGCAGGTGTGACCATATGTCATTATATGGGCAACTGCATCTGCCTAGGCTTCCCCAGAGCAACGGACAATTCAGGCCAGGGAGGGGAATCCATTTTAAGAAGTGCCGGCTTAGGCGGAGAGCAGGGGGAACACGTCATAGGTCAGATTCAGCATCTGTCCCATTATATGGTCACTGCAATCTCCTAGGGTTCCCCGAGGCAGAAATCGGGCAGGGAATTCCTTTTTCCGAGAAGGTCGGCTCTCTTAGCTGAGGAGGCAGGGACCCAAGTCATCGCTTCCAGATCAGTTTATTCTGTCCATATATGGTTCACTGCAATATCCTAGGGTTCCCCCAGAGGCAGGGAATCAGGCAGGGATCCTTTCAGAGAAGTGTCGGCTTTAGCGAGAGCAGGGGACCACAGTCAATTAGTTCCAGATCAGTATCGGCCCATATATGGGTCACTGCATCTGCCTAGGCTTCACCAGAGCCAGACCATCAGGCAGGGGGATCCTTTTCAGAGGAAAGTGTCGCTTAGAGGAAGAGGCCGGGGACCACGTCATAGGTCAGAATCCGGATTGTGTCCATATATGGTCACTGCATCTCCCTAGGGTTCCCCCAAGCAGGAATCGGGCGGGATCTTTTCAGAGAAGTGTCGGCGTAGCGGAGAGAGCAAGGGACCCACGTCATCAGGTCAGATCCAGTAGATCTTCTATATGGTCACTGCATTCTAGGGCTTCCCAGAGCAGACATCGGCAGGGAATCCCTTTTCAGAGAAGGTCGGGCTTAGCGGAGAGGGCAGGGGAACCAGCATCAGTCAGACAGCACTCTGTCCTTATATGGTCACTGCATCTCCTAGGCTTTCCCCAGAGCAGACATCGGGCAGGAAAATCCTTTTTTTCAGAAGAAGTGTCGGGCTTAGTGGAGAGCATCAGGATCAGTATCTGTCATTTATTATGGTCTCCAGGGCTTCACCAGACACAAGCTCTTATATAATTAAATATGAAAGTTTGGCCAGGCTGAGATTCGGAACCTGGGACCCTCTGCACTTGCAGACAGAAGCTTCAACTAAACTGAGGCTATAAAACACCGTTTGAAGTGATACAAGGAGCTGAGGATTTCTGGTACTAAGAAGTGTTCATCTTGCCTTTACAACTGACACCCAGACTAATGCCTGAGATATGAGAGGGGATCTTCTCAGAGATTTATGATGTAATAGGGAGACTAGTAGGATTATTATTATAAAATGGTTAGTAGTTTTAGGATTATGGGAGATTGATTATAATAATAGTAAAAATTAATAATAATTCATCTAAATAATAATAAAAAATAATAAAAATTTATAAATAAATTAATAATATAATTTAGTTCTCAATAATTACAAATCTATGAGAATATCCCCTCCCTATATACCCAAGGCAGCTAAATCTGGGCAACAGTTTGTAAACAGTAGTCATAGTTCTTTGTTACCAAAAATTTATAGACTGTTAATTGGCTGAAGAGTAAGCTCAGTTGGTTGGGGCAACTTGTTTGGTTCATTATGTACATGGACAACTGCAGGTTTGGGTTTCAAATCCCAAGAGGATAATTTTTTTTTCTTGTATAAGATGAGTTTTTATTATTATAATATGGCTAAAAATTTGGGCGTGGGACAGGGAGTGATTGGGGGGTTTTGTGGCGTATTGCCGCATTTTGTCCCCTCTTTCCATTTCACCAAATGTTGGGGCGGGATGTGTACATTGTGAGCAGTGTGTACTATGTGCAGTGTGTTGTAATATGTGAAGTGTGTATTAGTGCGGGGGTAAATGTGCAGGGTGTACTATGTCGCAGGGTGTACTATGTTGGGAGGGTGTGTTAACTATTGCAGGGTTACTGTTTGTTTGTACTATGTGCAGTTTGGTCTGTGTGCAGGGTTGGGTACTATGTTGCAGGGGTACTATGTGAGGGTTTGTGTACTAGTTGCAGGGTCCTGTGTTTACTATGGTTTGCAGTGTTTGACTATGGGGAAGGGTGTGTTTACTATTGTTGCAGGGTGTACTATGTGCAGTGTGTACTATGTTGCAGTTGGGACTATGTGCAGTGTGTATATATGTGCAGTTGTGCTCGGTTACTAGTGCAGGGGGTGTCAGGGTGTGTGTTACTATGTGCAGGGAAGGGTGTACAATGTTGCAGTGTGTACTATGTGCAGTGTTTAACTAGTGCAGGGTGTGTACTAATGTGCAGTGTCTGTCTGTACTATGTGCAGTGTCGTGTACTTGTGCAGTGATGTTACTATGTGCAGGGTTTGACTTGTGCGGTTTTTGGTCCTGTGTACTATTGTGCAGGGCTGTACTATGTGCAGTGGTGTGGGACTATGTGCAGGTTGTACTATGTGCAGGGCGGTCGGGGAATAAGGGAGGTGGGGTGGATTGAAGGCAGGGCTGGGTGTGGGAATATGTTGAAGGTCGCAGTGGTGTTACTATGTGAAGTGTGTACTACGGGGCAGGGTGTGTGTAACATATGTGCAGGGTTTGGTTTACTAGTGCAGGGTTGTAACTATGTGACAGGTTGTTGACTATGTGCGTGCAGGGTGTACTATGGGCAGGGGTGTGTTACTATGTGCAGGGGTGTGTTACTAGTGCAGGGGGGGGTGTATATGTGCAGTGTCCCGTGTACATGTTTGCAGTGTCCTTTTTACTATGTTGCAGGGTCCGGTAATATGTGCAGGGTATTACTAGGTGACAGAGTGGGGTACTATGGCAGGTGTGTACATGTGCAAGGGGTGTGTTTGTAACTATGTGCAGTGTGGTTACTAGGTGGCAGTGTGTACTATGTGCAGGGTGTACTATGTCTGGTGGTCCTGTGTACCTGTGACTATGTTGCAGTGTGTATAGGTGCAGTTGGGGTACTATGTGCAGAGGTGTACTATGTGCGGTGTCCTGGTACTATGGCAGTGTATGTACTATGTGCAGTAAGTAGTGCGGTGTGTATTAAGTGCGGTGTGTATTAGGGCAGCTGTGTATAAGTGCAGGGGTACTATGGTTGCAGTGTGTACTATGTGCAGTGTGTTACTAAGTGCGGTGTGTGTATAAGTGCGGTGTGTATTAGTGCTAGTGTGTTACTATGTGCGGGGTACTTGTGCAGTTGTGTAACTATGTTGCAGTGGTTACATGGGCGGTGTGGTTACTATGGTGCGTCGTGTAATAAGTGCGGTGGGTGTATTAAGTGCGGGGTGTGTATTAAGTGCGGTGTGCACTATGTGCAGTGTGTTACTATGTGCAGTGGTACCTAAGTGCGGGGTGTGTACTATGTGCAGTGTCCTGTGTATATAGTGAAGGGGGCACCAGATTAAGGATTCTTCATGGAATCTGGCGCCCCTGCCACTGTGCACCGACAGAGGGGCAACAAACTTTGTGGCGGTGACTTTTTGTTTACATGCCCTCCGCCTCTCTGTAAAACTGTGGTTTGGTTTTATCTCTGAAGGAATAGTTAGAAGTTTGTTCCACTCACAGCCGGGTCTCAATCTCGTGACACGAAGGGAGAAACTCCTTCTGACTGCACAAACTTCGCTGTCGTGTTGGTTGGAGAGGGAGGCTGCGAGCGCGGAGAGAGGGGAGACGTGACGGAGCTGGAAGGGCTCGTAAAGGGGTGAGGGTGAAAGTGAAGTGGGATAACAGGGCTCTCAGGCCCCGCGCCGGACACTTCTACCTTCATTCTGTTACATTACTGGTCGAGTGAAGAGGGCGACGAGAGACAAGGGGAGGAAGGAAACCATACATGGACGTAACACATTCATCTTTGCACCTCAATGGTCCGAGAGATCTCTGGGATCTTATCAGAGGAAGAGGCGAGAATAAAGATATATACACCACCATAGGGGGAGATCACACATTACAACATTATACAACCACCACAGGGGGAGATCATACCATACAATTATACACCCACACTAGGGGGGAGATCACGACATACACATTATACACACCACTAGGAGGAGTCACTACATTACAGATTTACACCACCACTAGGTGGGAGACACTTACATAAAGATTTATACAACCACCACGTGGGGGGAGATCAAACTACAACACATATACAACCACCACTAGGGGGGAGGATCACTACAGTACAGATTAGACACCAGCAACAGGGAGGAGATCACTACATGCAGATTATACACCACCCACTAGGAGGAGATCACTACATAAGATTATACCACCCAAACCACTAGGGGGAGAATTCAACTACATACAGAATTAACCACCAAACTAGGAGGAGATAACTAATACACAGTAGACACACCACCACAGGAGGAGAACACTACATTACAGATTTAACATCACCACTAGGGGGAGATCACTACAACACATTATGATTACACCACCACTAGGAGGAGATCACTACATAAACAATTATACACCACCACTGGAGGGAAGATCACTTACATAACACATTATTAACCACCCCTAGGAGGATGATCAAACTAATACAATATACACCACCACTAGGGGGAGATCACTACATACACATTATACCCCACCCACTAGGAGGAGCTCCATACAACCACATATACACCACCCACTAGGAGAAGATCCATACCTAAATTATTACACCCACCCAATAGGAGGAGCTCAATACCATCCAGATTAGTTACACCACCAGTAGGGGGAGATCACTTACATTTACACATTATTACACCACCACTAGGGGGAGATCAACTACCTACACAATTATCCCACCACCAATAGGAAGGAGCTTCACTTACATACACCATTATTACACACCACTTAGGGGAGATCACTACATCACATTATACACCACACACTAGGGGGAAGATGGATCATACATACACCTTATACCCACCACCACTAGGAGGAAAGCCTCACTACATAAACCACATATACACCACCCACTAGGAGGAAAGATCACTACATACACATTATACACCACCCACTAGGAGGAGATCACACAACCAGATATGACACCCACCACTAGGGGGAGATCATACATACCACAATACACCAACCATAGGGGAAGGAGATCACTACATACACATTCTACCCCACCACTAGGAGGAGCCTCCACTACATTTTACACATTAACACCCCACTAGGGGGAGAATTCACTACATAACACATATTTACACCACCACTAGGGGGAGTCACTGACATACACCATTATACACCACCACAGGGGGAGATCAACTACATAACTTTATACCACCAACACTAAGGAGTAGTCACTAACCATTACACATTATACACCACCCCTAGAGGAGATCCATACATTACACATTTTACACCACCCCTTCGGGGGAGCTCACTTACATACAGATATACACAACCACTAGGGAGACAATAACATAAGATTACACCACCACTAGGGGGAGAGCAATACATACCCATTCTTTACAACCACCCACTAGGGGAGGGAGACAATAACAACAGAGTATACACCAACCACTAGGAGGAGATCACTAACTACAGATTATTACCACCAACCACTAGGGGGAGAGCACTACATTACAAACATTATAAAACCACCACTAGGGGGAGCTCACTACATACACATTATTACACCCCCCACCACTAGGGGGCGAGATCAGTACCTACACATATACACCCACCACTTAGAGAGGAGATCACTACATACACATTATACACAACCACTTAGGGGCCGAGATTCACTAAAACACCATTATACACACCACTAGGGAGGAGATCCCCCCCCCCACTACTACCGATTATACCACCACCACTAGGGGGAGGATCACTACATACACATTTATACACCACCCACTAGGGGGAGATCACTACATACACATATACCACCACCACTCGGAGGAGATCACTACATAACATTAACACCAAGCTAGGGGGAGATCACTACATACACATTATAACACCCACCACTAGGGAAGACACTAACATACAAACATATACAACCACCACTAGGAGGAGAGCACTACATACGATATCCACACCACTAGGGGAGGAGCTTCACTACAGACACATTATACACCACCACTAGGGGGAAGCTCACTACATAACACATTTATTTACCACCACCAATAGGAGGAGATCACTACATACAGATTATACCACCCACCCAATAGGGGGGAGTCAACTACAGACACATTTATTACAACCACACAGGGGGAGATCAATACATTAACAACTTGATCACCCCCATAGGGGAGATCATAATACCACATTATACACCCACCACTAGGAGGGAGATCACTACATACACATATTTAACAACCCACCACCACTAGGGGGAGGATTCACTACATACAGATATACAACCCCACACTAGGGGAGAGGGGAGATCCACTACCATACAACATTTTACACCACCACTAGAGGAGATTCACTCCATTACACATTATACACCACCCCACTAGGGGGAAGATCACTACATACACCATTATTACAACCCCACTAGGAGGAGAATTCACTACATAACAGATTATACAACCACACACGAGGGGACGGGGAGCTCCCTACATACAGATTATACACCACCACTAGGGGGGGAAGGTCACTTACATTTAACAGATTATACACCAAACACTAGGGGAGATCACTACATACACATTATACACCCCACTAGGAGGGAGATCACACTACATTACCAATATTCATATACACCACCACTAGGAGGAGATCACCTACATACCAACATTATACACCACCACTAGGGGGAGGATCCACTACATGACAGTTATACCCCCACCACTAGGGGGAAGATCACTACATAACCCACATATACACCACCCACAGGGGGAGATCACTTACATTTACAATTTATACCTCACCACTAGGGGGGAGATCATACATACACATTATACACCACCACTAGGAGGGAGATCCCAACTACATAAGATTATTTTACACCACCACGAGGAGAGGTCACTACAACAGATTATACACCACCACTAGGAGGAGATCTCTTACATTTACAGATTATACACCACCACTCGGAGGAGATCTCTACATTACAGATTATACACACAACTGGAAGGAAGTCAATACATACAAGATTAACACCCACCCACTGGAGGAGATTCTACATTACAAGAATTATACACCCACAATAGGAAGGAAATCACTAACAATACAGATTATTACACCACCACGAGGGAGGATCACTACATACACATTATTACCACCCCCACTAGGAGGAGAGTCACTACATAACAGATTATTGAAACCACCACAGGAGGAGGTCAATAACATACAGATTATACACCACCACTAGGGAGGAGATCACTAATACACATTATACAATCAACCACTAGGAGGAGATTCCCCCACCACGGAGATCACTACGTACACATTATTACACCACCACTAGGGGGAAGCTCACTAACATTTACACATATACCACCCACCCGCTAGGGGTGAGTCACTTAAATAACAGATATACACAACCACTAGGGGGAGGAGATCACTACATACAGATATACACCACACTAGGAGGGAGATCACTACATACACATTTACACCAACACTAGGGGGAGATCCACACATTTTACAACATTATACACACCACTAGGGGAGGAGATCAATACATACAGATTATTCACACCCACCCACGTAGGGGGGAGATCACTACATACACATTATACACCACCACTTAGGGGGAGGATCGAGAATCCACTACTACACATTATACACCACCCTAGGGGAGGATCAACTACATACACATTATATACACCACCACGAGGAGGAGATCACTAACTACACATTATACACACCACTAGAGGGCGATCACTACATACAAAATTATACACCAACCACTAGGGGGAGATCACTACATACAGGATTTATACACCCACCAAACTAGGGGGAGATCACTACTTACAGATTATACACAACCACTAGGGGGAGGAGATCAACTACATACACATTATTACACCACCATAGGGGAGATCACTACATACAAGGACTTATACACCACCACTAGGAGGCGATCAACTACATTCACATTTATTGACCACTACCAATAGGAGGCGATCAATTACTTACACATTATACATCACCACTAGGGAGGAGATAGGGAGATCACTAACATACAGATTTATTTAACACCAAACTAGGGGGGAGATCACTACATCCGATTATACCACCACCACTAAGGAGGAGAAGGGAGTCATACTACAGATGATACACAACCACTAGGGGGAGATCAACTACATAAGATTATACACCACCCACTAGGGGGAGTCACTACAACAGATTATTACACCACCACTAGGGGAGATCACTACATAACAGATTATACAAACCCCACCAATAGGGTGGAAGATCACTACATACAGATTATACACCACCACTAGGGGAGAATGATCACTACATTACCACATTTATACAACCCAACCCACTGGGGGAGATCACTACATACACCTTAATAAACCACAACTAGGAGGGAGATAACTACTACACATCTATACACCACCACAGGGGGGAGGATCAACTTACATGACACAGTTATTACACCACCCACTAGAGGAGATCACTTAATACAAATTATACACCCCACCACTGGGGGAGATCACTACAATTTAAAGATATTACACCACCACTAGGGGGGAGGGAGATCACTACATACAGGATTTATACCCACCCCACTAGGGGGAGGGGGAGATCACTTACATACACATTATACACCACCACTAGGGGAGATCCCACTACATACAGATTATACAACCACCAACTAGGAGGAGGATCCAAATACATACACATATACCACTTACACTAGGAGGAGATCCAATTTACTACACATTATACATCACCACTAGGAGGAGCTCATAACATACAGATATACAACCACCACTAGGGGGAGATCACTACATGACAGATTATTACACCACCACTAGGAGGCGGGATCACTAGAGACAGTATTACACCACCATAGGGGGAGATCACTACATAACAGATTGACCCACCACTTAGGGGGAGATACTAAATACAAGTAACACCAACCACTAGAGGAGATCACTACATAACACATACTACACCAACATAGGGGGGGGGAGGATCAACTAAATTACAGATTAAACACCACCACTAGGGGGAGATCACTACATACACAATACAACTCACTTAGGGGAATCACTAATACAGATTATAACCACAACTAGGAGGAGATCACTACATACAGATTGATATACCACCACCAATAGGGGGAGATCACTACTACAGATTATACCACCAACCACTAGGGGGAGGATATACATACAGAGTATTACACCACCCACTAGGGGGAGATCAACTAATACAGCTTTACACCACCATAGGGGGAGGGGAGCTCCCAATAAATACACATTAACACCACCCCACAGGGAGATCAAATTACATAACAAGAGTATTAACCCCACCCAACTAGGGGGAGATCACTAATACAGATTATACACCACACTAAGGGGGAGCTCATAACATAACAGATTATACCCACCATAGGGGGGGAGATCACTAACATACCAGATTATACACCACCCAATAGGGGGAGATCATACATCAGATATACACCAACCACTAGGGGAGATCCTACATACAGATATACACCACCCACTAAGGGGGAGATCAATTACATACAGAATTATAAACCACCACTAGGGGGAGGGAGAATCACTACATACAGATTATACACCCACCCCAACTGAGAGGAGATCACACATACACATATACAACCACCACTAGGAGGAGATCACTAACATTAACACATTATACACAACCACTAGGAGGAAGCTCACTGTAAATACACATTATAACACCACCAATAGGGGGAGATCACTACTTACGAATTTATATACCACCACTAGGGGGGATCACTACATACACATTATACACCACCAAAGGAGGAGATCACTACCATTACAGTTATACACCAACACTAGGGGGAGAATCAACTACATACAGATTATACACCACCACTAGGGGGAGATCACAACATTTACCAACATTATACACCACCACTGGAGGAAGATCCACTACATACAATTATTACCACCACCATAGGGGGAGATTCAATACATACACCTTTATACACCACCACTAGGGGGAGATCACTAAATTTGAAAACATTATTAACACCACCACACAAAGGGGGAGATCACTACATACAGATTATTTTACACCACCCAACTAGGGGGAGATCATTACATACACATTATTATACACCACCACTAGGGGGGAGAGAGATCACTACATACAGATTATACAACCCCAATAGGGAGGAGATCAACATAAGATTATACACCACCAACTAGGGGGAGTCACTACATTTTACCAGATTATACAACCACCACTAGGAGGAGATACTTACATTACAGATTAGACAACCACCACTAGGGGGAGATCAACTAAATACACATTATACAACACCACTAGGGGGGGAGGGCACTACATACAGATTATACACCAAAACTAGGAGGAGATCACTAACATACAGATTATACACCACCACAGGGGGAGTGTCACTACATTACGGATTATACAACACACTAAGGGGAGATCACTAATTACCAATTATACAACCCACCCAGAAGGGAGATCACTTACATTACACATTATACCACCACCACTAGGGGGAGGAATCACTCATACAGGATTAGACCACAAACCACTGAGGGGGGAGGGAGGGGAGATCACTACATTACAGATTATACATTCACAACTAGGAGGAGATCACACATACAAGATGATCACCCACCCACTAGGAGGAGATTTCACTACATACCCAATTATACACCCACCCAACTAGGGGAGATCACAACTACATTACACATTGTTACACCACCACTAGGAGGAGAACATTACTAAAGATTAGTACACCACCATAGGGGGAGATTGATCACTAACATTAACCACATTATACACCACAACTAGGAGGAGGGATCATACATACACCATTAGACAACACCACTAGGGAGGAGATCACTAATACACATTATTTACAACCACCACTTAGGAGGGAGGAGATCAGCTACTAACCATTCTACACCACCATGCTAGGGGGGAGGAAGAATCACTAACATAAAGATTATACACCACCACTGGGGGGAGATCACTACTACAGATTATGACACCACCACCCACTAGGGGGGAGGACCCTACATACACATTATTACCAAACCACCCAACTAGGAGGAGCTCCCACTTAATTAACCACTTAGACACCACCCACAAGGGGGAGATCACTACATACAATTATAAAGCCCACCCACCCACCCAAATAGGGGAGATCACTACATAAAGATTATACACCACCACTAGGGGGGAGATCATACATTACAGATTATTCACAACACCACTAGGGGGAAGATCCACTACCTACAGATTATACACCCACCACTAGGAGGAGGCTCACACATACAGAATTTATACACCACCACTAGGGGGAGGATCCCACTTACATACAGATTATACACCACCCACTGGGGGAGATCACTACATACACATTATACCACCAAACACTAGGGGCGGATTCATACATACAAATTATAACCACACCCCACTAGGAGGAGGGAGATCACTACATACAGATTTATACACCCACAAGTTAGGAGAGGAAGATCACAATACAGATTAACAACCACCACTAGGAGGAGACACTAAATACACATTATAAACCACCCATAGGGGGAAGATCAATACATACAGATATACACCACCACTAAGGGGGAGATCACTACATACGATTATTTTACACCAACACTAGGGAGAGAATTCACTACTACAACATTATACAACCACCACTTGGAGGAGATTCACTACATACACCATTATTACACCACCACTAGGGGGAGGTCACTACATTACACCATAGAACACCAACAACTAGGAGGAGATCCAACCTACACATACAGAGTATTTACACCACCATAGGGGGAGCTCACTACATACACTATTATACCACCACCAACTAGGAGGAGATCAATACCTACACATTATTACACCACAACTAGGGGGGGGGCGGGAGCTCAATACATACCACATTATACATCACCACTGGGGGGAGATCACTACATACAGATTATACCACCACCACTAGGGGGGGATCACTACATAACAGATATCACCCCCAGGGGAGATCACTACATACAGATTTATCACCAACACTAGGGGAGGATTAACTACATTTTTTTACAATTATACACACCACTAGGAGGAGATCATACATACACAATTATAACACCACCACTAGGAGGAGTCACTACATAAAACAGATTATACAACCACCACTAGGAGGAGATCCACTACATGCCACAATTATGACACACCACTCGGGTGAAGATCAAACTACATACAACATTATACACCCCACCACTAGGGGGAGAATCACTACATACAGGATTATGCACCACCACTAGGAGGCGATCCACTTACTCCCGATTATACACCCACAACTAGGGGGAGATCAAATACATACACATTTTACACACGCGAGGGGGGAGATAAACTACATACAGATTATAGCACCACCACTAAGGGGAGGATCACGACATTACAAAATTTATACCACCACCACTAGGAGGGAAGATCACTACATACACATTTATACACCACCACTAGGAGGAGGTCACTACATTACAGATATACACCCACCACAGGGGGAGAGGGAGAGCACTCCTACAACATTATTCACCACCACTGGGGGGAGGATTCACTAAACATACCACATTATACATCACTACTAGGGGTAAGATGCACATTACATTAACACATTTTATACACCACCACTAGGGGAGATCACTACATACACATATACATAACCCATAGGGGGAGATCATACATTTTACACATTATACAACCCACCACTAGGAGGAGATCACCTACCTACACCATTATACACAAAACCACTAGGGGGGAGGATCATAACATACACATTATTACACCACCACTAGGGGGGAGCTACACTAATACAGATTTTATTACCAACCACCAGTTTAGGAGTAGACTCACTACATTTAAAGATTATTACAACCACCAAACTGGAGGAGATCACTAAATTACACATTATAAAACCAACCACCTAGGGGGGAGATCTCATACAATCAGATTAACAACCACCACTAGGGGGACGGGAGATCCACTACATACGATTATACACCACAATAGGGAAGGGGGGGGGGGAAAAAAGAGATCAATAAATACAATTTATACAACGCACCACTTGGAGGGAGATCATTACATACCACATTAGACACCACCACTAGGGGAGGTCAATAACATTACACTTATACAACCACCCAACTAGGAGGGAGATCATACAGTACAGATTATGACCACCACCACTAGGGGGAGCTCCACTACATGACACATGTTATACACCAACACTAGGAGGGAGATCACTAAATTACAAAACCCAAAAATTATACACCACCCACTAGGGGGAGCTCACTACCAGACACATTATACAGCACCACTAGGGGAGAGATCACTGACATACAAGGATTATCACCAACCACTAGGGGGGGGATCCACTACATACAGTTATAACACCACCACTAGGAGGAGGATCACTACATTACCAGATTATTACACCACCCACTAGGGGGAGATTCATACATACAAACATAACCACCACCACAGGAGGAAGATCAACTACATACACATTATACACCAAACCAACTACGGGAGGAGATTCACTAATACACGATTATTTTACACCACCCCCTAGGAGGGATCACTACATGCCACATTATACACCACCCAAATAGGGTTGAGATCACTTACATACCACATTAGTACACCCACCACTTAGGGGGAGATCACACATACCAGATTTATGCACACCACGAGGAGGAGGAGATAACTAACATCCAGATTATACAACCACCACCACTAGGGAGATTCACACATACACATTATCCCACCACGCTAGGGGGAGATCAAATACAGATATACACCACACCCACTAGGGGAGGATTTCACTAATACACTTATCCACCCCAACTAGGAGGAGGATCACTAAATGTACACATTATACACCACCATAGGAGGAGGTCATTAAATACAGATTATACACCCACTAGGGGGAGGATCACGAGGGGGGAATCACTACATACCACATGATTGCACCACCACTAGGGGGAAGATCACTCTACACATTATAACATTCACTACTAGGGGTTAGATACTGACTACACATTTATAACACACCCATAGGGGGAGTCACTTACATTTACACATTATACATTCACCAATAGGGGGAGATCAATACATAACACATATACACCACATAGGAAGGAGATCCCTACATACCACATTATTACACCCCACCACTAGGGGGAATCACTACATACCCATTATACACCACCAACTAGTGAGGAGATCACTACATACCCAAATTATACACACCAATAGGATGAGATCACGAACATACAGATTATTACACCACCCACTAGGGGAGCTCACTACATACACATTATACAACACCACTAGGGGAGCTCACTACAACACAATTATACCCACCAACTAGGAGGAGGGATTCACTACATACAGATTATACACCACCACTAGGGGAGATCACTACACTTAACACATTATACACCAAACACTAGTGGGGGAGATCACTACAACCACATTATACACCACCACTAGGAGGAGAATCATAAATACACATTATACACCACCATAGGAGGAAGATCACTACCTACACATTATACAAACACAACTAGGGGGAGCTCCTACATACAGGAGTATACACCACCACTAGGGGGAGGAGATCACTACATTTACACATTACAACCACCAAACTAGAGGAGATCACTGCATAACATTAATTACACCACCACTAGGGGGGAGATAATACATACACATTACACCACCAACTAGGAGGAAGGATCACTACCATACAGATTATTACAACCACCACTAGGGAGGGAGATCCATACATACAGATTACACCACCACTAGGGGGAGGTCCACTACAGTAAGATATACACAACCACTAGGGGAGATCACTTACATACACATTATTACACCACCCACTAGGAGGAGATCACACAGACCAACATTATTACACCAAAAACACTAGGGAGGAGGATAACTACATTAACATTATTTACACCACCACTAGGGGGAGATCAACTACATACAGATTATACCCCCACAAAATAGGGAGATCAATTACATAAACATATACACCCCACCTAGGGGGAGGGGGATTCAATTACATACACATTATACCTCACCACTAGGGGGAGATTCACTAAATACACATTATGACACCACCCACTAGGAGGAGATCACTACATACAGATTATAACACCACCACTAGGGGAGGTTCAGCATAAAGATAAACACCACCACTAGGAGAGGGATCTTCTACATACAGATTATTTACCCCACCACTAGGAGGAGATTCTAAATACAGATTATACACCACCAATAGGAGGAGATCACTACCATACAGAGGTATACCACCACCACTAGAGGAGTCTTACATACCGATTATACACCCCACTAGGAGGGAGGATCACTACATACAGATTATACACCACCCAACTAGGAAGAGATCACTACATACCCACATTATGACACCACACTAGGAGGAGGTCACTTTACATAAGATTATTACACCACCACTAGGAGGAAGGTCAATACATGACGATTATTAACCACCCATAGGAGGGAGTCACTACATACACATTAACAATCACCACTAGGAGGGAGTCCACTACATTACACCAACATTATACACACCACTAGGGGGAGCTTCACGAATACAAATTTAACACCAACGGCTAGGCGGGAGATCACTACATACAGATTATACACCACCACAGGGGGAGATCCAACTACATTACAGATTATACACAAAACCCACTAGGAGGAGTACACATTAACAACATTATACACCACCACTAGGGGGAGATCACTACAACACATATTTACACCACCACTAGGGGAGATCACTAGTGCATAACAAGATTATACACCATGCCAATAGGGGGGAGCCACACATTACCACATTATTACACCACCACTAGGGGGGGGGAGAATCCACTACATTACACATTATACACCCCACTAGGAGAGATAAACCTAACACATTATACCACCCCATAGGAATGGGAGGATCACCTACATACACATTATACACCCACACTAGGAGGAGATCACTACATACACATTTATAACACCACCCACGAGGGGGGAGGATCAACTAATTACAATTATGACACCACCCACTTAGGGGGAGAGATCAACTAACATACAGATTATTTACACCACCACTAGGGGGAAGATTCACTACATTACACATTATACAACCACCCACTAGGGGAGATCACTACATACAGATTTATACAACCACCACTAGGAGGAGATCCAATACAAAAAGTATTTACACTTTACCACTAGGAGGAGAATCAATACAATTAACACATTATACATCACCACTAGGAGGAGAGGAGCTCACTACATACAGATAGACACCCACCACTAGGGGGAGAATCAATACATACAGATTATTTACACACCACTAGGAGGGAGATTTCACTAATACAGATTATTACACCCACCCACTAGGGGGAGATCATACTACAGAATACACCACCACTTAGGGGGAGATCAATACATACAGATTATTTTACACCCACAATAGGAGGAGATCACTAAAATACCAGATTATACAACCACACTAGGGGGAAATAACACATACAGATTATACACCACCCCACTAGGGGGAGATCCTACATACCACATGATACACCACCACTAGGGGGAGATCACTACATACAAAATTATACACCACCAGGAGGAGAGCAATTACCATTACACATTAGTACACACCACTAGGGGGGAGATCACTACCTACAAATTATTACACCCACCACTAGGAGGAGGATCAATACATACAACATTATACACCACCACTAGGGGGAGTCCACTACATACAGATTATACAACCACCACTAGGGGGAGATCACACATACAGATTTTATACACCACCACTAGGGGGAGGGATCACTACATTACACATTAGACCACCACCCACTAGGGGAGATCACAACATACAGATTTACACCACCACTAGGAGGAGATTCCACCTTACATACCACATTATACCCATACACTAGGAGGAGGATCAATACCCTACCACATTATTTCACATTCAACCCACTAGGAGGGGAGATCATACATACAGATGATACCACAACCACGTAGGGGGAGATCACAACATACCAGATTATACACCAAACCCACTAGGAGGAGATCCACTACATACAAGATTATACACCACCACAGGGGAGGGAGATCACTAATACAGATTATACACCCACCACTAGGGGGAGATCAACTAAATTACAGATTATACACCACCAATAGGAGGAGGATCACTACATACACATTATTACACCACCACTAGGGGGAGGGAGTCACTACATACCGATTATACACACCACTAGGGGAGTCACTACATACACATTACACTACCACTAGGAGGGGAGATCCATACATTACAGATTATACACCACCAGTAGGAGGAGATCATACATACAGATTATACACCACCACTAGGGGGAGATCACTACATACAGATTATAACACCACCACAGGGGGAGATCCAACTTAAAATACAGATTTTATTACACCAACCACTAGGGGGAAGATCACTAATACAGAAGTACACCACCACTAGGGGGGAGATCACACATAAACACATTATACACCACCACTAGGGGAGATCACTACATACAGATTACACCCCCACTAAGGGGAGTAACTACATACAGATTTATACACCACCCTAGGGGGGGAGATCACTAAATACAGATTATACACCCACCACTAGGGGGGAGAAATTTCACTACATACAGATTATACACCACCAATAGGGGGAGATCACTACATACAGTTATACACCACCTAGGAGGGAGGATTACTTACATACAGATTATACCCCCACACCACTAGGGGGAGGGATCACTACTAACAGATTATACACACCACTCGGGGAGATCCACTACATACGATTATACCCCACCATAGGAGGAGGGAGATCAATAACATTGAAACAACATTAAAACCCAAACAACTAGGAGGAGATTCACACTTACACCATTATACCCACCACTAGGGAGGAGCTCACTACATACACATATACCACCCACCAATAGGGGGGGAGATAACTAACATACAGATATATACCAACACTAGGGGGGAGAATCACTACATACACATTAACACCACCACTAGGAGGAGAAAGTCACTACATTACAGATATACCCCACCACTAGGGGGAGATCACTACTACTACAGGATTATTTACACACCATAGGGGGAGATCAACTACATACAAATTATTACAACCACCCCTAGGGGAGAGAAGATCATACATACAGATATTACACAACCACTAGGGGGAGACTCAATACAACACATTATACCACCAACGCTAGGGGGGGAGGAGATCACTACATACACATATACAACCACCACAAGGGGGAGACTCACGACCTACAGATTATACACCACCACTAGGGGGGAGATCACTAATACACATTTAACACCACCACTAGGGGGCGATCCCACTACATTTACAGATTAACCCCACCCACTAGGAGGAGATTCACTACTACAGATTATAACACCAACCACTAGGGGGGATCACTAACATACAGATTATACACCACCACTAGGAGGAATCACTACATACAATTATACACCACACAGGGGGGAGATTCCACTACATTACAAATTATTACACCAACCACTTAGGGGGAGGGCACTTACATTAAGGATTATACACCAACCAACTAGGAGGAGATTCACTACATACAGATTATACACCACCCCACTGGGGGAGCTCACTACATACAGATATACACCAACCAATAAGGGCGAGATCAACTAAATACACATTATACACCACCACTAAGGGGAGATGCACTCCATACACATATACACCACCAATAGGGGAGATCACTACATAACAGGATTTTACACCACCACTTAGGGGAGGGAGATCACTACATACCAGATTATACATCACCACAGGAGAGATCACTACATAACAGATAACACAACACTAGGAGGAGACACTACTACAACATGATTTACACAACCAATAGGGGGAGATAACAAACTACCATACACATTATAACCACCACCCACTAGGAGGGAAGAACACTACATACAGATTATACACCACCACTAGGGGGACGGAGATCACTACATACACATTATACACCACCACTAGGAGGACGATCCACTACATTACACATAATACACCACCACTAGGAGGAGATCATACATTACAATTATACACCACCCACTAGGAGGAGTCACTACATAAAACATTATACACCACCAATTAGGGGGAGAATCCAATAACAACAGATTATACACCACCACAGGGGAGATCACTACATACAGATTTATACCCAACCAACCACTAGGGGGAAGATCACTGACATACACATTATACACCACAACTAGGAGGGGAAAGAGCACTAAATAACACATTATACACCACCACAGGGGGAGCTCAGACATTACAATTATAAGGCCACCACTAGGGGGAGGGAGGATCATACATACAGATTATACACCACCCACTAGGGGGAGATTCACACATAGATTATACACCACCCACCTAGGGGGGAAGACCCACTTACATACCAGATTTTACACCACCAACTAGGAGGAGCTCACTACATAACAGATTATACACCCACCAACTAGGGGGAAGGATCCCCCACTAACATACAGGATATGACACCCACCACTAGGGGGAGATCACTAACATACACTTATGACACCACCACTAGGGGGAGATCACTACATACACATTATTACACCACCAATAGGAGTAGGGAGATCATACATAACAGATTTTATACACCACCAGTAGGAGAGATCCACTACCATACAGATTATTACACCACCCTAGGAGGAGATCACTTACATACACCATTATAACCACCACTAGGGGAGGATCACTACATACAGATTATACACCACCCCTCGGGGGACGGGATCACTACATTACAGTATTATACACCACCACTAGGGAGAGATCCACTACATACCCAAATTTATACACCACCATTGGAAGAGATGGAGATCACTACATTACAAATTATACACCACCACTAGGGGGAGGTCACTACATACCACATATTAAACACCACCACTAGGAGGAGATCACTACATACGATTTATACACACCACTAGGGGGGGGAGCTCCACTACTACACATTATTACACCAACCACTAGGAGGAGGATCCACTACATACAAATTATACACCAACCACTAGGGGGAGGCTCACTTACATAACCACTTATTACATCACCATAGGGGGAGTACTACTACATACAGAGTATACACCACCAATAGGGGGGGGATCACTACATACAGATTATCCACACCCACTAGAGGAGATCACTACAAAAGATTAACACCACCACTAGGGGAGATCATAATACAACATGTACACCACCACTAGGAGGAGATCACTACATACAATTATACACCCAACCACTAGGAGGAGATCAACTTACATCAAGATATTACACCACCACTAGAGGGAAGATCACTAACATGCACATTATACACCCAACCACTAGGGTGAGTGAGATCACTACATCACATTATTACAACCCACACTTGGGGGAAGATCACTTAATACAAGAGATTATGCAACACCACTAGGAGGGAGATCAATACATCCAGATAACACCCACCACTAGGGGGAGATTTCCACTACATACCAAATTATACAACCCCCGCTAGGGGGGAGGATCCAAACCTAACCTTTACAGATTATAACACCACCCACTAGGGGGAGATTCAAACTACATAAAACATTAACACCAACCCTAGGAGGAGATCACTACATACACATTATACACCACCACTAGGAGGAGGTCCAATACATAACAGAATACACCACCCACTAGGGGGAAAGATCACTACATTACACATATACACCACCCTAGGGGGGAGATCACTAAATACACAGTATACAATCAATATAGGGGTAGAATCACTTACATACAAATTATACACCACCACAGGGGGGGAGATCACTACATCACATTATACATCACACTAGGGGGAGATCACTACAGACACATTATACACCACCACTAGGAGGAGATTCACTACATACACATTATACAAACCCCCACTAGGGGGGAGATTCCACTACATACAACATTATACACCACCAATAGGGGGACGCTCCACCTACCTACAGATTATACCACCACCCGTAGGAGGAGTCATACATACAGAGGAACACCACCACTAGGGGAAGATTCACTACATACACATTATAAACCCCGCATAGGGGGAGATCACTTAATTTACAGATTATACACACCACTTAGGGGGAGAATCACATAACATACAGATTATTACAACACCACTAGGGAGAGATCCCACTACATTTACAACATATACACCCCACTTGGGGGGGAGATCACTACATTACACATGATACACCCAACCACTGGGGGGAGGTCCCCCACTACATACACATTATTACAACCACCACTAGGAGAGGATCACTACATTACAGATTATCCCACCACCACTGGGGGAGCTCACTACATACACATGAACCCAACCACTAAGGAGGAGATAACTACATACACTTAGACACCCACCACCTAGGGGGAGGCTCACTACATACAAATATACATCCACCCTAGGGGAGATCCTACATAACAGGATTATAAACACCACCCACTAGGGGGGGGGGATCACTAATTTTTTTTTACAAGTATTACAACACCATAAGGAGGAGCTCATACACATTGACAGATTATACACACCACTAGGGGGAAGATTCACTACAACACATTATAACACCACCAACGAGGAGGACGGGGAGATCACTACCTACACATTATTACACCACCAATAGGAGGAGATTCCCACTACATAAGATTTATACAACCACCACTAGGAGGAGGGGGAGATACTACATGCCAATCATATTACACCACCACTAGGGTGAAGATCACTACAACACATTATACACCCACACTAGGGGGAAGAGCACTACATTACAGATATGCACCACCACTAGGAAGGAGATCAATACATCAGATTATACACCCACCATAGGGGGAGAATCCCCACGGAGATCAACTACATACACATGACCAACCACGCTCAGGGGGAGATCACACATACAGATATGTTACACCACCACTAGGGGGGGGGAGATCCCCTACATGACACATATACACCACCAATAGGAGGGAGATTCACTTACAAAAAACATTATGACCACCAACCACTAGGAGGAGGGCAACATACAGATTCTTTTTTTACACCACCACTAGGGGGAGATCAACTACATACAAATTATACACCAACCATAGGGGGAGATCATCTACATCACCTTATATAACATCACTACTAGGGGTAGATAACTACATAAACATTATTACACCAACACTAGGGGGAGATCACTACATACCACATTACATCCACCACTAGGGGGGAGATCACTACATACAACATTTATACACCCCACCACTAGGAGGAGATCAACTACATACCAACCATTATACACCACCACTAGGGGGAGATCCAACTAATACACCCTTATACACCACCCACTAGGGGGAGCTCACTATTACAGATTATACACCCCACTAGGGGGAGCTCAATATTACAGCTTATACACACCACTGAGGGGGGGAAAGCCTCACTCATTACAAGATTATACACACCACTAGGCTTTTTTTTGGGAGATCACTACATACAGATTATCACACCACCATAGGAGGAGACAACCTACATACAAGACATTATACACCACCATAGGAGGCGAGCCAAACTACACATATACCAACCACCACTAGGAGGAAGATCACTACATAACAGATTAACACCCACCACTAGGGGGACGATCACTGCATTACACATTATTAAACCCACCACTAGGCGGAGGGAGATCAACTACTACAGATTATACACACCCACTAGGGTGAGCATCACTACATACACATTTATACACCACCACTAGGGGAAAGATCACGACATTACACATTATATACACCACCCGTAGGGGGGAGATTCAACACTACATACAGATTATACACCACCACTAGGGGGAGTCACTAATAAACATTCTCCACCACCACTAGGAGGGAGATCACTACATACAGTTATACACACCACTAGGAGGAGGTCACTACATACAGATTAGTACACACCACTAGGGGGCGGAATCACTACCATGTAAACCATTATACACCACCACTAGGGGGAAGGAATCCACTACTTACACCATATACATCACCAATAGGGGTAGATCACTACATACCAAAAAAAAACATTATACACCACCACGAGGGGGAGTCCTACATACACATAATCCATCACCCACATAGGGGGAGCTCACTACCATACAAAATTTACACCACCCAATAGGGGGAGGATCACTGCTACCACATTATACACCACCACTAGGAGGGGAGATATCCCACTTACATAACATTAACACCACCAGTAGGAGAGATCACAAACATTAACAAATTATACACCACCACTAGGGGGAGGCACTACATTACACATTATACACCAAAAATAGGGGGAGGGCTCACTGGCATAAAGATTTATAACAACACCACTAGGGGGAAAGCTCACGAATACAGATATACAACACCACTAGGGGGAGGATTGGGGCGATCATACATACAGAGTATACACCCCACAACTAGGAGGAGATCACCTTACATACAAGATATTACACAACACTAGGAGGAGGGATCACTTACATTAACATTATTTTTACACCCAACCACTAACCTAGGAGGAGATCACAACCATACAGATATACACCACCACTGGGGGAGATCACTACATTACAGATTATACCAACCACCACTAGGGGGGAGAATCACTAATGACACATTATACACACCACTAGGGGAGGAATCACTACACACCATTATACACCACCACTAGGGGGGAATCCACTACCATACACATTATACACCACCACTTAGGGGGAGCTCACTCAATACATACACATTATACAACCACCATAGGGGAGGCTCATACATACAACAGTATTTACACCACACTAGGGGAGATCAATTACCATAAACATTTATTACACACCACTAGGGGAGGAGATTCACTTACATACACAGTATACACCACACTAGGGTGAGATCACCTACCATACAAAAACATTATACACCACACTAGGGGAGATCCTAAATACCATTATACACCACCGGCTAGGGGGAGGATCACTACATAACAGAATTATACCACCCACACCACTAGGGGGAGATCACTGACATACACTTATTAAACCAACGCTAGGGGGAGATCACCGAGCCTAATCACTACATACAGATTATTTACACCACCCACTAGGGGGAAGGTCACTACATACAACATTATACACCACCACTAGGGGGGAGGATTCAACTACATTACCACATTATTACCCCACCCACTATGGGGAGATTCACTACATACAAAAGATATTAAACACCCACCACTAGGGGGCGAATCACTACCTACCACATTATACACCACCACTAGGGGGAGATCACGAACATACACATTATACATCAACCACGAGGGGAGCTCACTACTACTACAGATTATACACCACCACTAGGGGGAGCTCACTACATTACAGATTATACACCCCCCACTAGGAGGAGATCCACTACATACACATTATACACACCACTAGGAGGAGATCAATACATACAGATTATACACACCACTAGGAGGGGAGGAGATCATAACGACACATCTACACCAACCACTAGGGAGGAGATCACTACATAAAGATTATTTACACCACAACTAGGAGGAGATCACACTACATTACAGATTATACACCACCACTAGGGGAGATCACACATACCACAGTGAGACACCACCACTAGGGGGAAGATCACTACATTTACACATTATACAAACCACCCACTAGGGGGAGATCAATACATACAGATGTAATACACCCACTACTAGGAGGAGACTCACTACCTACAGATTATACCCACCACCATAGGGGAGGTCACTACATAACCTTATACACCACCCACTAGGGGGAGATCACTACCTACACATATACACCAACACTAGGGGAGGGCTCACTAATTTACAGATTTATTACCACCACCCCCACTTTTTTTTTTTTAGGGGGAGAATCACTCATACACATATAAAACATCACCAACTAGGAGGAGATCACTACATTACAGATTTATACAACCACCACTAGGGGGAGAATCACTAACATACAACATATACACCACCACTAGGAGGAGATCACTACATACAGATTATTTACACACCACTGGGGGAGGTCACTACATACATATTAACAACCACCAATAGGAAGGAGGATCATACATACCCACATTACACCACCACTGTAGGGGAAGGAGGATCCACTTAATAACACATTATACCCACCACCACTAGGAGGAGATCACTCATACAGATTATACACCCACACCGCTAGGGGGAGGATCACTACTACAGAATTATACACCACCACTAGGGAAAGGAGAATTCATAAATACAGATTTTATACACCAACCACTAGGAGGGAGATCACTACATACAAATATACACCACCACTAGGGGGAGATCACTACATAACCGTTATACACCCCACTAGGGGAAGATTTTTACATACCACATTATACACCCACCAACTAGGGGGAGGGATCACTACATCACATTATACACACCACTAGGAGGAGATCAACTACATACACATTATACACCCAACCACTAGGGAGGAGATCAATACATCAGAATATAACAACCACCATAGGAGGAGCTCACTAACATTACAGATTATACACAACCACTAAGGAGAGATCAATACATACAGATTATTTACACCACACTAGGGGGAGATAAACATAACAGATTATACACCACCACTAGGGGGAAAGATCACTTACAGACACATTAGACACCACACTCGGAGGCAAGATCAATACTACACCATTATACACCACCACTAGGAGGGATCACTACATACACATTTATATTACACCAACCACTAGGGGGAGTCACTACATTTGACCAACATGATACACCCACAACTAGGGGGAGCTCACTACATTACACAATTAATACACACCCATAGGGGAGCTCACTACATAACATTAGACACCACCACTAGGGGGAGCTCACTTACATACACATTATACACCCACCACTAGGGGGAGCTCACTACATACCACATTTTTATTACACCACCACTAGGGGGGAAGCTCACACATTACACATTAACATCACCCACAGGGGGAAGATCACTACATACACAAATTATTTACACCCCACCAACTAGGGGGGAGATCACTACCTACACATTTACACCACCACTAGGGGGAGATCAACTACATAACAGGTATAACACCACCACTAAGGAGGAGACAACTACATTGTACAGGGTTATTACACCCCCCACTAGGGAGGAATCACTACATTACAGGTTAAAACACCACCACGAGGGAGGAGATCCACTACATACACAGATACCCCACCCCATAGGGGGAGGGGAGATAAACACATACACCTTATTACACCACCCAATAGGGGAGAATATCCACTACATACACCATTATAACCACATAGGGGGGGGGGAATCACTAAATACACATTATAACACCACCACTAGGGGGAGCTCACTACATACAACCATTATATACACCCACCACTATGGGAGATCACTACATACACATTATACACACCACTAGGGGGAGATCATAAAATACAGATTTATACACCCCAACTAGGGGGAGATCACTACAGACACATTATACCACACCACTAGGAGGAGATCACTACATTACACATATACACCACCATAGGGGGAGATCACTACATACAGATTTTACACCACCAATCGGAGGAGATCACTACATAAACATATACACACCAATAGGGGGAGATCACACATAACAAGATTATAACCACCACTAGGGAGGGATTTTCCTACATACAGGTTATACACCACCACTAGGAGGAGATCACTTTACTACAGGATTATTACACCAACCAATAGGGGGAGATCACTACATTACAGATTCTTACACCAAACACTAGGGGGAGTCATACATACAGATTATACCCCACCACTAGGAGGAGATCATACATACAGATTATTTACACCACCCCACTAGGAGGGAGATCAACTACCATACAGGTTTATTTACACCACCCCACTAGGAGGAGCTCACTAAATACCAGATTATACACAACCACTAGGGGGAAGATCACACATACACATGATAACACCAACCAATAGGGGAGATCACTAATACCACATTTTATCACCAACCAACTAGGGGGAAGATCACGACAACACATTATACTCAACCACTTCCTTCCTCCAACAGCAGTTTTCGCCGAGAGTGGGAGAATCATACATCAATTAATAACATCACACTAGGAGGGATCACTACATACAGATTATAACCACCACTAGGGGGAAGCTCACTACATACACCACTTATACCCACCACAACCACTAGGAGGGAGATCACTACATACAGATTGATACCACCACCACTAGGAGGAGATCAACTTACATACAGAGTATACACCACCACTAGGAGGGCAGATAACTACATACAGATTATACAACACCACTAGGGGCAGATCACTACATAAGATTATACCACCACCCACTAGGGGGCGCTCACTGCAACACATTATACCACCACCACCAGGAGGAGATAAACTACATCCACATTATACACCACCATAGGGAGGAGCTCACTACATTACAGATTATCACCACCATAGTGGGAGATCAAATACCTACACATTTATACACCACCAATAGGAGGAGATCATACATCACCCCCCCCAACGATTATACAACCAACCACTTAGGAGGAGATCACTAACATACGATATACAACCAACACTGGAGGGAAATCACGACATTACACATTATAACACCACCACTAGAGGGAGACACTACATTACACATATTTGTACACCAACCAATAGGGAGGAGTTTCACTACATTACACACAACATCCACCACTAGGAAGGAGTCCAATAATACAGATTTATTACACCAACAATTAGGGGGAGTTCAATACATACACATTATACACCACCCACTAGGGGAGTAACTACATTACACAGTATACACCACCACTAGGGGAATCAACTACATAAACCGTAATACACCCACCATAGGGGGAGAATCAACTACATACAATATACCACCACCACGAGGAGGAGATCACTACATACACATTATACACACCCCACTAGGGGGAGATCACTACATACAGATTATACCCACCACACTAAGGAGGACGATCACCTACATACAGATTATACACCCCAGTAGGAGGAGAATCACTACATACCGATAGACACCACCACTAGGGGGAGAATCACACTAAAAACTTACAAATTAACACCACCACTTAGGGGGGAGATAACTACATAAGATTATTACACACCACTAGGAGGGAGATAACTAAAATTTACCACATATTACACCCACCATAGGAGGAGATCACTACATACACATATTTACCAGCACCACTAGGAGGAGATCACTACATTTACACATTATACACACCACTAGGGAGGAGATCAACTACATAACATTTTTACAACCACCACTAGGAGGAGATCACTACATACACATTATTACACCCACCCACAGGGGGAGATCACTGACATACAGATTATAAACACCAACTAGGAGGAGTCCCACACTTACATTACACATTATAACCACCACTAGGAGGGAGAGCAATCATACAAAAACCATTATACACCACCACTAGGAGGAAGACAATACATACACATTATACACCACCACTAGGAGGAGGGAGATAAACTACATAAAACATTCTACAAACCACCACTAGGGGGAGATCACTACATAGATATACACCCAACACTAGGGGGAAGATCCACTAAATACAGATTATACCACCACCCATAGGAGGGAAGATAACTACATTACAGATTATACAACCAACCACAGGGGGGAGCTCACTACATTTAACATTATTTACACCACATTAGGGAGGGAGATCACACATGACAGTATTACACAACACTAGGAGGAGATCCATAAAATACCGATATTACATCCCACAACTAGGGGGAGATCCATACATACAGATTATACACCACCACTAGGGGGAGATAACTACATTTACACATTTACAACCCAACACTAGGGGAGAATACTACATAACGGATAATACACCAACCACTAGGGGGGAGACCATACAAGAAAGATTAATACACCATCAACTAGGGGAAGATCAATACATACACATTATACACCACCCATAGGGAGGAGGATCACTACCTAAGATTATACAACACAATAGGGGGGAGACATACAAAGCGATACACCACCACCTAGGGGAGATCCCACCAAAAAAAAACTACATACACATTAAACCACACCACAGGGAGGAGGATCACTACATACACAGTATACACCAACACTAGGGGGAGATCACTACATACAGATTATACATTCAACACTAGGGAGGATCACTACTACAAGAATTATGACCCACATAGGGGGAGATCATTACATTTTACACATTATACCCACCACTAGGGGGGAGATGCACTTAAATTACACATATACACCACCACTAGGAGGAGATAATCACTACTTACAGATTATACACCCAACCTAGGAGGAGAATCACTTACATACAATTACAACCACCAACTAGGGGGAGCTCACGACATCACATATACACCACCACTAGGGGAGTCACTACATACACATTATACACACCACTAGGGGGAGATACTACAAAACATTATACACCACCACTAGGGGGAGATCACTACATACAGAATTATCCCCACCCACTAGGGAGAGATCACAATACATACAGATTATACGACCACCACCAGGAGGAATCACACATACAGATTATACACCACCACTAGGGGGAGGTCATACATACACATTAACACCACCCACTAGGGGGGAGATCACTAATACAGATTATACACCACACTAGGAGAGATCAATACATATAGTTATCCACCACCAATAGGAGGAGATCACTACATACAGATATACCACCACCAACTAGGGGGAGTCACTACATACACATTATTACACACCCTAGGAGGAGATCACTACATACAAATATAACAAACACCAATAGGAGGAGATCACTACATAACATATACACCACAATAGGGGGAGGTCACTACATACACATTATACACCAACCATAGGAGGAGATCACTACATAACCACATTTATACACCACCATAGGAGTGAGATCACTACCCAGATAGATTATACACCCATAGGAGGAGATCCACTACTTCCAGGATTATACACCACACTAGGGGAGGGTCACTACATACACATTATTACCCCCAATAGGAGGAGATCACTACTACAGATTATTACACCACCAATAGGAGGAGATCACTACATACAGAGTATTACACCACCACAGGGGGACGATCACTACTACAGATTACACCACCACTAGGAGGAGATACTACATACAGATATACACACCACTAGAGGAGATCACTACATAACATTATACACCACACTAGGGGGAGGTCACTCACCTACACATTTACACACCAATAGGAGGAGATCACTACATACACATTATACACCACCACTAGGAGGAGATCACTACATGCACCATTATACACCACCACTGGAGGAGACACTACATACAGATTATACAATCACACTAGGGGGAGCTCATACATACGAATTATACACCAACCCACTAGGGGGAGATCACTACATACAGATTATTACACAACCACTAGGGGGAGGTCATACATACAAATGGATACAACACCACTGGAGGAGATCACTACATACAGATTATACACCACCACTAGGGGTAAGGGTACAACACATACCACATTATACACCACCCCTAGGGGGAGACACTACTACACATTATACACCACCACTAGGGGGAGGGCACTACATTACACATTATACACACCACTAGGGGGAGATCACTACATACAGATTATACACACCACCATATTATGCAATGTGCTCCTACACCTCATCTCACATTTTCCTTCTTCTCCATAGTGAGACACGAGATGTTACTGTAATTATGGGGCTCATTTATTAACCCGTTCCCAGAGTTCCCAGAGAAGTTCAGCTTGAAGAAACGTGCTCTTGTGACAGAAGTGAAGCCGCAAAGCCTTAGTAAATGAGCCCAATATATCTGCCTTTATACTGCCCCACTGCAGGTAGGGGAGGAGGAAGGAAAATACACTAGAAGTATTAACATAACCCATCATACCACCACACAGAAGCCCATCCGGGCTAATTATATAGTGAGGTTCAGTGACGGCTGCAGAGCATCGAACACCTCATAGGCAAAGATTTATAGGCAGGAGACGAAACATCATGTATCTGATAATGAGACAAAGGTTGGATCCCTGGACAGAACATGCAGCACATTGCACTCGTCTCATCCCTTCTCTACAGTCCTGGCCATAAGTCCTGAGAATGACACAAATATTCTCGTGTTCACATGATGTGTGGTCCCTCTGGTCTGTCAGATGTTTATCCCAATACAGAGATACAAGTGCAATCATATTATGGGGAACAGAAGCTTTTATTGTAGGTGGGAGGGAGCTACTGCAGCGAGTCAGTTATCTGCAGGACCCCCTCTCCTTCTTCTTCAGGACCTATGCAATCCTCCTGGCCAGCTCTCACTCACCTTCCTGCACCAGATCTGACTGATCGCCGTCCATACGCACAGTCACTGCTGCATGCTGTCACAATGTGTTTTGTTGGTTTGTGTTTGTCCTCCGTCTCCTGAGGATTGACTTTTTTTATTAATAAAGTTCTAATGGGAAAGATCGGGGAGGTCTCCGCGGGCCATGGACCCAGAATCTCTTGTGTTCTGTTACCGGAGAGCCATGGTCTGGGACCCAGAATCTCTGTGTTCTGTACCGGAGCCATTAGTTTCCCCTTTGCCTTATGGCCGGTGCTCCATCATGCGGAAGGAGGCATTGCTCATCACCATCTGATCCTGGAGGACATTCTGGCTTCCATTCTTTATTCATGGAGTGTTTTAGGCGATTCCTTGGCTGAGGAAGCCGCCCCCCCCCCCCACCCCCCCCAAATGTGAATGGCTGCAGGAGGCTTTTACAGGTGCAGGGGACAAGGACTGGTGGCATCGCTCGCCTTGTCTTCCCCCAACAATCGGAAGAAAGGGGATTCATCAGAGACAATGGGGCAGATTTAACTTAACCCGGTCACATAGATCCAGCAGCGCGTTCTTTGCGGCCGTTATTCGGGGGTCATCCCGCCGGGGGGATTTATTAAGGTAGTTCCTCCGCCGTCCACCAGGGTCGCTGCGCGCTGAAAAGCATCTGAACGCGCTGGAGTTCACCGAGCCGGGCTAAGTGAAGGTAAGTGCAAGCTCCGCGACAGAATTATTTTTTTTAAATGCGGGGCGGGTTTTTCGAATACGTAGGGTATTTTCGTTCGGCCACGCCCCCCGATTTGCGAGTTGCGTGCATTGCCAGCGCCGATTGCCGCCACAATCCGATCGCGTTGTTTGCCAAAATCCGGGGCACTTTAGGGAAATCGACGCAAATCGGAAAGATTCGGGTAACAGGTGGGAAACGCGAATAGGGCCCTTAGTAAATGACCCCCCAATGACTTTCCCCCAGTCTCAGCGGTACACTCCCTGCACCTCCTGCAGAAATCAGTCGGTCCCTGATGGTTTCTGGAAGAAGCGGCTTCTGTGTGCCCCTCCTGGAAACCAGGCTTGCTCCAGGAGTCTCGGCAGTGTCACAAGTGCGTGCAGATGCCTCCTCACACCTGCACGCCTTGCCATTCCTGAGCTCTGCGATGCTGGAGCCCCATCCCAAGCGGAGAACTTGTAAGAGACGCTCCTGGCGATGCTGGTCCTTCTTGGGCCCTGGAGCCTTTTGGTAACAATGGAGCCTCCTCCTTGGATCCTTTGATGAGCGATAGATGGTGACGAGGTGCACATCTTTCTAGCTGCGATACCTTCCATGTTGTTTTGTGCAGTGCAATGTGACGCACCGGTTTCTTTAGAGATAACCATGGGTAAAGAAGAGAACATGATGCCAAGCACCAGCCCCTGTAAGTGTCCAGGGGATTGTGATGATACTTAAATCATGACAGGATTGATCTCCAGCCCGTCCCATCAGCCCGCACTGTGTTACTGGGAGACAGCAATTGACACCATGGCGTGCTCCGCCTAAGGCGTCTGCAATGAAGTTGAAATGGTTTTGGGGGAAAAAAAGTTCATTTCAGGAAATATTGGACATTGCCAATTAATTGCTGTTAAGATTGATCTCCTCTTTATAACATTCTGGAGTAGAGCAAATTGCCCATTATAAAAACCGGATGCAGGAGATTTTAACAATTAACATTTGTATCATTCTCAGAACTTTTGGCCATGAATGGTATATACGGCTGGAAAACACTTAAAACTACAGTGCAGCGTTCTTCTCATCTTAAAAGAACTTATACATATGTTCAGTCCTGAGCTGTCTGGTCCATGAATAAAATGGCAGAAAATACGTTTAGGACTGGAACTAAGACAAGCAGAATAGTAGATGAGAGATTGCAGGAGATGCCCGTGGTGCTGAAGAGATGTTCCCTACAACAGCAAATATGGGGAAATGAATAGTGAGTGCAGCCTTGGGGTTATAATACAGGATCAGTACGGGATGAGGATGTCAATGTGTGTGATTCCTCTCTTAATAATATCTGTATATGGTGCGGCTCTGTGACACGTTATATTTGTATCAGTCGGGCTGGGGCTTATCCTGGGATTCTCCGGGTGCTACGCGGGTGGTCGCTGTGGTAATTAGATGCGGGGGTCGCATGTTGGGTTTGCTTGGTTTCCTTTCTTATTGTGATGCAACATCCTCATACGTGTCCCCCAGCAACAGACAGGATGTATCAGCAGATTATTGCTTAATAAGACGTCACCCCACCCCCCCCCCACCACCTGGAGTGCTCTGGGGGCGGGGGGCGGCCATCCGGTGGCAGGGGCCGGGGCACACAATCTTATAGGTTCCGGACCTGGAAATGTGGTTTCTGTCCGGACGTGGAGTGCGCCCGGATACAGGAATTATAGGGAACATACCAGCCGCCGCGTTTCAGAGAGATTAAACCTAGTCACAAACTGCAGCGCAAAGGAGCCCACCGCGACAAGACCCAGAGTGCGGTCCTGGCCACATGACGCGGACGCATTGAGCCGGATACACTTGTGAATGCGCGTTTACATCTCCTTGTACAAGCGTCGCCCACGTGAGAATCCGGTCTCGTCTGTTTCCAGGATTGTCACCACAGTTGAGCCTGTATATTATTTTTGTGACTTTGCTTCATGATGTTGCAACAGAAAAGTGTGATCTCAGTAATAAATGTGTCGCAAACCAACGCGCCCCTGGGTGCACAGTATGACAACAGACCGCAATTACAAATAATGGCGCAAACAAATAAATAACATAAAATACACGGGCAAGCGCCCAAATACACGATTATTATATGCAAACGTAGATGAAACATTGTGTATCCAATGTATCTAATCCTATCCGGTGTGATACTGTCTGCTGAGTTTGTATCTCATCCTATCCTGTGTGATACTGTCTTGTCTGAACTGGAGCTGGGATCTAATCCTATCCTGGGGGATATGTCTGCTGAGCGGTGTATCTAATTCCTATCCTGGGTGATATGTCTGCTATGCGCTCGTATCTAATCCTATCATGGTGATACGTTCTGCTTAGCGGTGTATCTACATCACTATCCTGGGTGATACTGTCTGCTGAGCTGTGTATCTAATCCATTTATCATGTGTGATACTGTCTGCTGAGCGGTTGTATCTAATCCCATCCTGTGTGATACTGTTGCTGAGCTGTGTAATCTATCCTATCCTGTGTGATACTGTATGTGAGCGTGTAGCTAATCCTCTCCGGTGATACTGTTGATGAGCGGTCGTATCTAACCTATCCTGGGGTAATGTCTGCTGAGTGTGTATCTAATTTTGTTTCCTATTAAAGTGTGATTCTGTATGCTGAGCTGTGTATCAATCCTCATGTTGATACTGCTGAGCTGTGTATCTAATCCATCCTGGGTGATACACAAAAGACTAGTTTGAGTTGTAGACCGGGTCCAGGGATTTGGGTGGTCTTTGTGGTCTCCAGTTGGAGCTCAGGCGTCGGAAGCCACCCATAGAAGCTGCCGCCTGTCGCAGTGCATTGCCCCCGCTGCCATCACAGCTCCACAGATCGCGTAGCATCGGGTTGGGTTTCGCATCTCTGGGAATGAGTGTGAGGTAAAGGAGACATTCATGTGGACGATGAGGTCGCAAGAGAGTGAACAGGCGGCTTGACAGGTGCTGCGGGGAGATGCGCCAAATCGGAACTGACAGGAGCCCCACCGAGGCGCATGAGGGATGGAAATGTTCTCTACTCTAAGTATCATTAGTGGAAATAAAATCCGAAGGCTCCGGCGGCCATTCCAACATGACAGCAAGAACACAACCCGAGCCTGAGGTCCAAACACATCCGGAGGGACACCGCAGCTGCCACAGCAGAACATACATCACCATGGAGTAGAGAAAGAGTAACTGAGGATAAGGGAACCTGTCAGCAGGTGTGACCATAAAGACTGCAGCCACTGCTATGTATTGTCCCTGCAGAGATGTGTAATCACATCACTGTGTGAGCTGTTAGTAGCAGCAGGACTGTGATATATGGATTTATATTTCAGGATTGTAGCTTCTCCAAGTTTACTGGGGATGTGTCCTCACACTGCTGTGCTCTGTGCTCTCTGCAGCCAGTGTTATGTATTGTCCCTGGAGAGATGTGTAATCAGACCTCACACTGCTGTGCTCTGTGCTCTCTGCAGCCAGTGTTATGTATTGTCCCTGGAGAGATGTGTAATCAGACCTCACACTGCTGTGCTCTGTGCTCTCTGTCATTATATGGGCAACTGCATCTGCCTAGGCTTCCCCAGAGCAACGGACAATTCAGGCCAGGGAGGGGAATCCATTTTAAGAAGTGCCGGCTTAGGCGGAGAGCAGGGGGAACACGTCATAGGTCAGATTCAGCATCTGTCCCATTATATGGTCACTGCAATCTCCTAGGGTTCCCCGAGGCAGAAATCGGGCAGGGAATTCCTTTTTCCGAGAAGGTCGGCTCTCTTAGCTGAGGAGGCAGGGACCCAAGTCATCGCTTCCAGATCAGTTTATTCTGTCCATATATGGTTCACTGCAATATCCTAGGGTTCCCCCAGAGGCAGGGAATCAGGCAGGGATCCTTTCAGAGAAGTGTCGGCTTTAGCGAGAGCAGGGGACCACAGTCAATTAGTTCCAGATCAGTATCGGCCCATATATGGGTCACTGCATCTGCCTAGGCTTCACCAGAGCCAGACCATCAGGCAGGGGGATCCTTTTCAGAGGAAAGTGTCGCTTAGAGGAAGAGGCCGGGGACCACGTCATAGGTCAGAATCCGGATTGTGTCCATATATGGTCACTGCATCTCCCTAGGGTTCCCCCAAGCAGGAATCGGGCGGGATCTTTTCAGAGAAGTGTCGGCGTAGCGGAGAGAGCAAGGGACCCACGTCATCAGGTCAGATCCAGTAGATCTTCTATATGGTCACTGCATTCTAGGGCTTCCCAGAGCAGACATCGGCAGGGAATCCCTTTTCAGAGAAGGTCGGGCTTAGCGGAGAGGGCAGGGGAACCAGCATCAGTCAGACAGCACTCTGTCCTTATATGGTCACTGCATCTCCTAGGCTTTCCCCAGAGCAGACATCGGGCAGGAAAATCCTTTTTTTCAGAAGAAGTGTCGGGCTTAGTGGAGAGCATCAGGATCAGTATCTGTCATTTATTATGGTCTCCAGGGCTTCACCAGACACAAGCTCTTATATAATTAAATATGAAAGTTTGGCCAGGCTGAGATTCGGAACCTGGGACCCTCTGCACTTGCAGACAGAAGCTTCAACTAAACTGAGGCTATAAAACACCGTTTGAAGTGATACAAGGAGCTGAGGATTTCTGGTACTAAGAAGTGTTCATCTTGCCTTTACAACTGACACCCAGACTAATGCCTGAGATATGAGAGGGGATCTTCTCAGAGATTTATGATGTAATAGGGAGACTAGTAGGATTATTATTATAAAATGGTTAGTAGTTTTAGGATTATGGGAGATTGATTATAATAATAGTAAAAATTAATAATAATTCATCTAAATAATAATAAAAAATAATAAAAATTTATAAATAAATTAATAATATAATTTAGTTCTCAATAATTACAAATCTATGAGAATATCCCCTCCCTATATACCCAAGGCAGCTAAATCTGGGCAACAGTTTGTAAACAGTAGTCATAGTTCTTTGTTACCAAAAATTTATAGACTGTTAATTGGCTGAAGAGTAAGCTCAGTTGGTTGGGGCAACTTGTTTGGTTCATTATGTACATGGACAACTGCAGGTTTGGGTTTCAAATCCCAAGAGGATAATTTTTTTTTCTTGTATAAGATGAGTTTTTATTATTATAATATGGCTAAAAATTTGGGCGTGGGACAGGGAGTGATTGGGGGGTTTTGTGGCGTATTGCCGCATTTTGTCCCCTCTTTCCATTTCACCAAATGTTGGGGCGGGATGTGTACATTGTGAGCAGTGTGTACTATGTGCAGTGTGTTGTAATATGTGAAGTGTGTATTAGTGCGGGGGTAAATGTGCAGGGTGTACTATGTCGCAGGGTGTACTATGTTGGGAGGGTGTGTTAACTATTGCAGGGTTACTGTTTGTTTGTACTATGTGCAGTTTGGTCTGTGTGCAGGGTTGGGTACTATGTTGCAGGGGTACTATGTGAGGGTTTGTGTACTAGTTGCAGGGTCCTGTGTTTACTATGGTTTGCAGTGTTTGACTATGGGGAAGGGTGTGTTTACTATTGTTGCAGGGTGTACTATGTGCAGTGTGTACTATGTTGCAGTTGGGACTATGTGCAGTGTGTATATATGTGCAGTTGTGCTCGGTTACTAGTGCAGGGGGTGTCAGGGTGTGTGTTACTATGTGCAGGGAAGGGTGTACAATGTTGCAGTGTGTACTATGTGCAGTGTTTAACTAGTGCAGGGTGTGTACTAATGTGCAGTGTCTGTCTGTACTATGTGCAGTGTCGTGTACTTGTGCAGTGATGTTACTATGTGCAGGGTTTGACTTGTGCGGTTTTTGGTCCTGTGTACTATTGTGCAGGGCTGTACTATGTGCAGTGGTGTGGGACTATGTGCAGGTTGTACTATGTGCAGGGCGGTCGGGGAATAAGGGAGGTGGGGTGGATTGAAGGCAGGGCTGGGTGTGGGAATATGTTGAAGGTCGCAGTGGTGTTACTATGTGAAGTGTGTACTACGGGGCAGGGTGTGTGTAACATATGTGCAGGGTTTGGTTTACTAGTGCAGGGTTGTAACTATGTGACAGGTTGTTGACTATGTGCGTGCAGGGTGTACTATGGGCAGGGGTGTGTTACTATGTGCAGGGGTGTGTTACTAGTGCAGGGGGGGGTGTATATGTGCAGTGTCCCGTGTACATGTTTGCAGTGTCCTTTTTACTATGTTGCAGGGTCCGGTAATATGTGCAGGGTATTACTAGGTGACAGAGTGGGGTACTATGGCAGGTGTGTACATGTGCAAGGGGTGTGTTTGTAACTATGTGCAGTGTGGTTACTAGGTGGCAGTGTGTACTATGTGCAGGGTGTACTATGTCTGGTGGTCCTGTGTACCTGTGACTATGTTGCAGTGTGTATAGGTGCAGTTGGGGTACTATGTGCAGAGGTGTACTATGTGCGGTGTCCTGGTACTATGGCAGTGTATGTACTATGTGCAGTAAGTAGTGCGGTGTGTATTAAGTGCGGTGTGTATTAGGGCAGCTGTGTATAAGTGCAGGGGTACTATGGTTGCAGTGTGTACTATGTGCAGTGTGTTACTAAGTGCGGTGTGTGTATAAGTGCGGTGTGTATTAGTGCTAGTGTGTTACTATGTGCGGGGTACTTGTGCAGTTGTGTAACTATGTTGCAGTGGTTACATGGGCGGTGTGGTTACTATGGTGCGTCGTGTAATAAGTGCGGTGGGTGTATTAAGTGCGGGGTGTGTATTAAGTGCGGTGTGCACTATGTGCAGTGTGTTACTATGTGCAGTGGTACCTAAGTGCGGGGTGTGTACTATGTGCAGTGTCCTGTGTATATAGTGAAGGGGGCACCAGATTAAGGATTCTTCATGGAATCTGGCGCCCCTGCCACTGTGCACCGACAGAGGGGCAACAAACTTTGTGGCGGTGACTTTTTGTTTACATGCCCTCCGCCTCTCTGTAAAACTGTGGTTTGGTTTTATCTCTGAAGGAATAGTTAGAAGTTTGTTCCACTCACAGCCGGGTCTCAATCTCGTGACACGAAGGGAGAAACTCCTTCTGACTGCACAAACTTCGCTGTCGTGTTGGTTGGAGAGGGAGGCTGCGAGCGCGGAGAGAGGGGAGACGTGACGGAGCTGGAAGGGCTCGTAAAGGGGTGAGGGTGAAAGTGAAGTGGGATAACAGGGCTCTCAGGCCCCGCGCCGGACACTTCTACCTTCATTCTGTTACATTACTGGTCGAGTGAAGAGGGCGACGAGAGACAAGGGGAGGAAGGAAACCATACATGGACGTAACACATTCATCTTTGCACCTCAATGGTCCGAGAGATCTCTGGGATCTTATCAGAGGAAGAGGCGAGAATAAAGATATATACACCACCATAGGGGGAGATCACACATTACAACATTATACAACCACCACAGGGGGAGATCATACCATACAATTATACACCCACACTAGGGGGGAGATCACGACATACACATTATACACACCACTAGGAGGAGTCACTACATTACAGATTTACACCACCACTAGGTGGGAGACACTTACATAAAGATTTATACAACCACCACGTGGGGGGAGATCAAACTACAACACATATACAACCACCACTAGGGGGGAGGATCACTACAGTACAGATTAGACACCAGCAACAGGGAGGAGATCACTACATGCAGATTATACACCACCCACTAGGAGGAGATCACTACATAAGATTATACCACCCAAACCACTAGGGGGAGAATTCAACTACATACAGAATTAACCACCAAACTAGGAGGAGATAACTAATACACAGTAGACACACCACCACAGGAGGAGAACACTACATTACAGATTTAACATCACCACTAGGGGGAGATCACTACAACACATTATGATTACACCACCACTAGGAGGAGATCACTACATAAACAATTATACACCACCACTGGAGGGAAGATCACTTACATAACACATTATTAACCACCCCTAGGAGGATGATCAAACTAATACAATATACACCACCACTAGGGGGAGATCACTACATACACATTATACCCCACCCACTAGGAGGAGCTCCATACAACCACATATACACCACCCACTAGGAGAAGATCCATACCTAAATTATTACACCCACCCAATAGGAGGAGCTCAATACCATCCAGATTAGTTACACCACCAGTAGGGGGAGATCACTTACATTTACACATTATTACACCACCACTAGGGGGAGATCAACTACCTACACAATTATCCCACCACCAATAGGAAGGAGCTTCACTTACATACACCATTATTACACACCACTTAGGGGAGATCACTACATCACATTATACACCACACACTAGGGGGAAGATGGATCATACATACACCTTATACCCACCACCACTAGGAGGAAAGCCTCACTACATAAACCACATATACACCACCCACTAGGAGGAAAGATCACTACATACACATTATACACCACCCACTAGGAGGAGATCACACAACCAGATATGACACCCACCACTAGGGGGAGATCATACATACCACAATACACCAACCATAGGGGAAGGAGATCACTACATACACATTCTACCCCACCACTAGGAGGAGCCTCCACTACATTTTACACATTAACACCCCACTAGGGGGAGAATTCACTACATAACACATATTTACACCACCACTAGGGGGAGTCACTGACATACACCATTATACACCACCACAGGGGGAGATCAACTACATAACTTTATACCACCAACACTAAGGAGTAGTCACTAACCATTACACATTATACACCACCCCTAGAGGAGATCCATACATTACACATTTTACACCACCCCTTCGGGGGAGCTCACTTACATACAGATATACACAACCACTAGGGAGACAATAACATAAGATTACACCACCACTAGGGGGAGAGCAATACATACCCATTCTTTACAACCACCCACTAGGGGAGGGAGACAATAACAACAGAGTATACACCAACCACTAGGAGGAGATCACTAACTACAGATTATTACCACCAACCACTAGGGGGAGAGCACTACATTACAAACATTATAAAACCACCACTAGGGGGAGCTCACTACATACACATTATTACACCCCCCACCACTAGGGGGCGAGATCAGTACCTACACATATACACCCACCACTTAGAGAGGAGATCACTACATACACATTATACACAACCACTTAGGGGCCGAGATTCACTAAAACACCATTATACACACCACTAGGGAGGAGATCCCCCCCCCCACTACTACCGATTATACCACCACCACTAGGGGGAGGATCACTACATACACATTTATACACCACCCACTAGGGGGAGATCACTACATACACATATACCACCACCACTCGGAGGAGATCACTACATAACATTAACACCAAGCTAGGGGGAGATCACTACATACACATTATAACACCCACCACTAGGGAAGACACTAACATACAAACATATACAACCACCACTAGGAGGAGAGCACTACATACGATATCCACACCACTAGGGGAGGAGCTTCACTACAGACACATTATACACCACCACTAGGGGGAAGCTCACTACATAACACATTTATTTACCACCACCAATAGGAGGAGATCACTACATACAGATTATACCACCCACCCAATAGGGGGGAGTCAACTACAGACACATTTATTACAACCACACAGGGGGAGATCAATACATTAACAACTTGATCACCCCCATAGGGGAGATCATAATACCACATTATACACCCACCACTAGGAGGGAGATCACTACATACACATATTTAACAACCCACCACCACTAGGGGGAGGATTCACTACATACAGATATACAACCCCACACTAGGGGAGAGGGGAGATCCACTACCATACAACATTTTACACCACCACTAGAGGAGATTCACTCCATTACACATTATACACCACCCCACTAGGGGGAAGATCACTACATACACCATTATTACAACCCCACTAGGAGGAGAATTCACTACATAACAGATTATACAACCACACACGAGGGGACGGGGAGCTCCCTACATACAGATTATACACCACCACTAGGGGGGGAAGGTCACTTACATTTAACAGATTATACACCAAACACTAGGGGAGATCACTACATACACATTATACACCCCACTAGGAGGGAGATCACACTACATTACCAATATTCATATACACCACCACTAGGAGGAGATCACCTACATACCAACATTATACACCACCACTAGGGGGAGGATCCACTACATGACAGTTATACCCCCACCACTAGGGGGAAGATCACTACATAACCCACATATACACCACCCACAGGGGGAGATCACTTACATTTACAATTTATACCTCACCACTAGGGGGGAGATCATACATACACATTATACACCACCACTAGGAGGGAGATCCCAACTACATAAGATTATTTTACACCACCACGAGGAGAGGTCACTACAACAGATTATACACCACCACTAGGAGGAGATCTCTTACATTTACAGATTATACACCACCACTCGGAGGAGATCTCTACATTACAGATTATACACACAACTGGAAGGAAGTCAATACATACAAGATTAACACCCACCCACTGGAGGAGATTCTACATTACAAGAATTATACACCCACAATAGGAAGGAAATCACTAACAATACAGATTATTACACCACCACGAGGGAGGATCACTACATACACATTATTACCACCCCCACTAGGAGGAGAGTCACTACATAACAGATTATTGAAACCACCACAGGAGGAGGTCAATAACATACAGATTATACACCACCACTAGGGAGGAGATCACTAATACACATTATACAATCAACCACTAGGAGGAGATTCCCCCACCACGGAGATCACTACGTACACATTATTACACCACCACTAGGGGGAAGCTCACTAACATTTACACATATACCACCCACCCGCTAGGGGTGAGTCACTTAAATAACAGATATACACAACCACTAGGGGGAGGAGATCACTACATACAGATATACACCACACTAGGAGGGAGATCACTACATACACATTTACACCAACACTAGGGGGAGATCCACACATTTTACAACATTATACACACCACTAGGGGAGGAGATCAATACATACAGATTATTCACACCCACCCACGTAGGGGGGAGATCACTACATACACATTATACACCACCACTTAGGGGGAGGATCGAGAATCCACTACTACACATTATACACCACCCTAGGGGAGGATCAACTACATACACATTATATACACCACCACGAGGAGGAGATCACTAACTACACATTATACACACCACTAGAGGGCGATCACTACATACAAAATTATACACCAACCACTAGGGGGAGATCACTACATACAGGATTTATACACCCACCAAACTAGGGGGAGATCACTACTTACAGATTATACACAACCACTAGGGGGAGGAGATCAACTACATACACATTATTACACCACCATAGGGGAGATCACTACATACAAGGACTTATACACCACCACTAGGAGGCGATCAACTACATTCACATTTATTGACCACTACCAATAGGAGGCGATCAATTACTTACACATTATACATCACCACTAGGGAGGAGATAGGGAGATCACTAACATACAGATTTATTTAACACCAAACTAGGGGGGAGATCACTACATCCGATTATACCACCACCACTAAGGAGGAGAAGGGAGTCATACTACAGATGATACACAACCACTAGGGGGAGATCAACTACATAAGATTATACACCACCCACTAGGGGGAGTCACTACAACAGATTATTACACCACCACTAGGGGAGATCACTACATAACAGATTATACAAACCCCACCAATAGGGTGGAAGATCACTACATACAGATTATACACCACCACTAGGGGAGAATGATCACTACATTACCACATTTATACAACCCAACCCACTGGGGGAGATCACTACATACACCTTAATAAACCACAACTAGGAGGGAGATAACTACTACACATCTATACACCACCACAGGGGGGAGGATCAACTTACATGACACAGTTATTACACCACCCACTAGAGGAGATCACTTAATACAAATTATACACCCCACCACTGGGGGAGATCACTACAATTTAAAGATATTACACCACCACTAGGGGGGAGGGAGATCACTACATACAGGATTTATACCCACCCCACTAGGGGGAGGGGGAGATCACTTACATACACATTATACACCACCACTAGGGGAGATCCCACTACATACAGATTATACAACCACCAACTAGGAGGAGGATCCAAATACATACACATATACCACTTACACTAGGAGGAGATCCAATTTACTACACATTATACATCACCACTAGGAGGAGCTCATAACATACAGATATACAACCACCACTAGGGGGAGATCACTACATGACAGATTATTACACCACCACTAGGAGGCGGGATCACTAGAGACAGTATTACACCACCATAGGGGGAGATCACTACATAACAGATTGACCCACCACTTAGGGGGAGATACTAAATACAAGTAACACCAACCACTAGAGGAGATCACTACATAACACATACTACACCAACATAGGGGGGGGGAGGATCAACTAAATTACAGATTAAACACCACCACTAGGGGGAGATCACTACATACACAATACAACTCACTTAGGGGAATCACTAATACAGATTATAACCACAACTAGGAGGAGATCACTACATACAGATTGATATACCACCACCAATAGGGGGAGATCACTACTACAGATTATACCACCAACCACTAGGGGGAGGATATACATACAGAGTATTACACCACCCACTAGGGGGAGATCAACTAATACAGCTTTACACCACCATAGGGGGAGGGGAGCTCCCAATAAATACACATTAACACCACCCCACAGGGAGATCAAATTACATAACAAGAGTATTAACCCCACCCAACTAGGGGGAGATCACTAATACAGATTATACACCACACTAAGGGGGAGCTCATAACATAACAGATTATACCCACCATAGGGGGGGAGATCACTAACATACCAGATTATACACCACCCAATAGGGGGAGATCATACATCAGATATACACCAACCACTAGGGGAGATCCTACATACAGATATACACCACCCACTAAGGGGGAGATCAATTACATACAGAATTATAAACCACCACTAGGGGGAGGGAGAATCACTACATACAGATTATACACCCACCCCAACTGAGAGGAGATCACACATACACATATACAACCACCACTAGGAGGAGATCACTAACATTAACACATTATACACAACCACTAGGAGGAAGCTCACTGTAAATACACATTATAACACCACCAATAGGGGGAGATCACTACTTACGAATTTATATACCACCACTAGGGGGGATCACTACATACACATTATACACCACCAAAGGAGGAGATCACTACCATTACAGTTATACACCAACACTAGGGGGAGAATCAACTACATACAGATTATACACCACCACTAGGGGGAGATCACAACATTTACCAACATTATACACCACCACTGGAGGAAGATCCACTACATACAATTATTACCACCACCATAGGGGGAGATTCAATACATACACCTTTATACACCACCACTAGGGGGAGATCACTAAATTTGAAAACATTATTAACACCACCACACAAAGGGGGAGATCACTACATACAGATTATTTTACACCACCCAACTAGGGGGAGATCATTACATACACATTATTATACACCACCACTAGGGGGGAGAGAGATCACTACATACAGATTATACAACCCCAATAGGGAGGAGATCAACATAAGATTATACACCACCAACTAGGGGGAGTCACTACATTTTACCAGATTATACAACCACCACTAGGAGGAGATACTTACATTACAGATTAGACAACCACCACTAGGGGGAGATCAACTAAATACACATTATACAACACCACTAGGGGGGGAGGGCACTACATACAGATTATACACCAAAACTAGGAGGAGATCACTAACATACAGATTATACACCACCACAGGGGGAGTGTCACTACATTACGGATTATACAACACACTAAGGGGAGATCACTAATTACCAATTATACAACCCACCCAGAAGGGAGATCACTTACATTACACATTATACCACCACCACTAGGGGGAGGAATCACTCATACAGGATTAGACCACAAACCACTGAGGGGGGAGGGAGGGGAGATCACTACATTACAGATTATACATTCACAACTAGGAGGAGATCACACATACAAGATGATCACCCACCCACTAGGAGGAGATTTCACTACATACCCAATTATACACCCACCCAACTAGGGGAGATCACAACTACATTACACATTGTTACACCACCACTAGGAGGAGAACATTACTAAAGATTAGTACACCACCATAGGGGGAGATTGATCACTAACATTAACCACATTATACACCACAACTAGGAGGAGGGATCATACATACACCATTAGACAACACCACTAGGGAGGAGATCACTAATACACATTATTTACAACCACCACTTAGGAGGGAGGAGATCAGCTACTAACCATTCTACACCACCATGCTAGGGGGGAGGAAGAATCACTAACATAAAGATTATACACCACCACTGGGGGGAGATCACTACTACAGATTATGACACCACCACCCACTAGGGGGGAGGACCCTACATACACATTATTACCAAACCACCCAACTAGGAGGAGCTCCCACTTAATTAACCACTTAGACACCACCCACAAGGGGGAGATCACTACATACAATTATAAAGCCCACCCACCCACCCAAATAGGGGAGATCACTACATAAAGATTATACACCACCACTAGGGGGGAGATCATACATTACAGATTATTCACAACACCACTAGGGGGAAGATCCACTACCTACAGATTATACACCCACCACTAGGAGGAGGCTCACACATACAGAATTTATACACCACCACTAGGGGGAGGATCCCACTTACATACAGATTATACACCACCCACTGGGGGAGATCACTACATACACATTATACCACCAAACACTAGGGGCGGATTCATACATACAAATTATAACCACACCCCACTAGGAGGAGGGAGATCACTACATACAGATTTATACACCCACAAGTTAGGAGAGGAAGATCACAATACAGATTAACAACCACCACTAGGAGGAGACACTAAATACACATTATAAACCACCCATAGGGGGAAGATCAATACATACAGATATACACCACCACTAAGGGGGAGATCACTACATACGATTATTTTACACCAACACTAGGGAGAGAATTCACTACTACAACATTATACAACCACCACTTGGAGGAGATTCACTACATACACCATTATTACACCACCACTAGGGGGAGGTCACTACATTACACCATAGAACACCAACAACTAGGAGGAGATCCAACCTACACATACAGAGTATTTACACCACCATAGGGGGAGCTCACTACATACACTATTATACCACCACCAACTAGGAGGAGATCAATACCTACACATTATTACACCACAACTAGGGGGGGGGCGGGAGCTCAATACATACCACATTATACATCACCACTGGGGGGAGATCACTACATACAGATTATACCACCACCACTAGGGGGGGATCACTACATAACAGATATCACCCCCAGGGGAGATCACTACATACAGATTTATCACCAACACTAGGGGAGGATTAACTACATTTTTTTACAATTATACACACCACTAGGAGGAGATCATACATACACAATTATAACACCACCACTAGGAGGAGTCACTACATAAAACAGATTATACAACCACCACTAGGAGGAGATCCACTACATGCCACAATTATGACACACCACTCGGGTGAAGATCAAACTACATACAACATTATACACCCCACCACTAGGGGGAGAATCACTACATACAGGATTATGCACCACCACTAGGAGGCGATCCACTTACTCCCGATTATACACCCACAACTAGGGGGAGATCAAATACATACACATTTTACACACGCGAGGGGGGAGATAAACTACATACAGATTATAGCACCACCACTAAGGGGAGGATCACGACATTACAAAATTTATACCACCACCACTAGGAGGGAAGATCACTACATACACATTTATACACCACCACTAGGAGGAGGTCACTACATTACAGATATACACCCACCACAGGGGGAGAGGGAGAGCACTCCTACAACATTATTCACCACCACTGGGGGGAGGATTCACTAAACATACCACATTATACATCACTACTAGGGGTAAGATGCACATTACATTAACACATTTTATACACCACCACTAGGGGAGATCACTACATACACATATACATAACCCATAGGGGGAGATCATACATTTTACACATTATACAACCCACCACTAGGAGGAGATCACCTACCTACACCATTATACACAAAACCACTAGGGGGGAGGATCATAACATACACATTATTACACCACCACTAGGGGGGAGCTACACTAATACAGATTTTATTACCAACCACCAGTTTAGGAGTAGACTCACTACATTTAAAGATTATTACAACCACCAAACTGGAGGAGATCACTAAATTACACATTATAAAACCAACCACCTAGGGGGGAGATCTCATACAATCAGATTAACAACCACCACTAGGGGGACGGGAGATCCACTACATACGATTATACACCACAATAGGGAAGGGGGGGGGGGAAAAAAGAGATCAATAAATACAATTTATACAACGCACCACTTGGAGGGAGATCATTACATACCACATTAGACACCACCACTAGGGGAGGTCAATAACATTACACTTATACAACCACCCAACTAGGAGGGAGATCATACAGTACAGATTATGACCACCACCACTAGGGGGAGCTCCACTACATGACACATGTTATACACCAACACTAGGAGGGAGATCACTAAATTACAAAACCCAAAAATTATACACCACCCACTAGGGGGAGCTCACTACCAGACACATTATACAGCACCACTAGGGGAGAGATCACTGACATACAAGGATTATCACCAACCACTAGGGGGGGGATCCACTACATACAGTTATAACACCACCACTAGGAGGAGGATCACTACATTACCAGATTATTACACCACCCACTAGGGGGAGATTCATACATACAAACATAACCACCACCACAGGAGGAAGATCAACTACATACACATTATACACCAAACCAACTACGGGAGGAGATTCACTAATACACGATTATTTTACACCACCCCCTAGGAGGGATCACTACATGCCACATTATACACCACCCAAATAGGGTTGAGATCACTTACATACCACATTAGTACACCCACCACTTAGGGGGAGATCACACATACCAGATTTATGCACACCACGAGGAGGAGGAGATAACTAACATCCAGATTATACAACCACCACCACTAGGGAGATTCACACATACACATTATCCCACCACGCTAGGGGGAGATCAAATACAGATATACACCACACCCACTAGGGGAGGATTTCACTAATACACTTATCCACCCCAACTAGGAGGAGGATCACTAAATGTACACATTATACACCACCATAGGAGGAGGTCATTAAATACAGATTATACACCCACTAGGGGGAGGATCACGAGGGGGGAATCACTACATACCACATGATTGCACCACCACTAGGGGGAAGATCACTCTACACATTATAACATTCACTACTAGGGGTTAGATACTGACTACACATTTATAACACACCCATAGGGGGAGTCACTTACATTTACACATTATACATTCACCAATAGGGGGAGATCAATACATAACACATATACACCACATAGGAAGGAGATCCCTACATACCACATTATTACACCCCACCACTAGGGGGAATCACTACATACCCATTATACACCACCAACTAGTGAGGAGATCACTACATACCCAAATTATACACACCAATAGGATGAGATCACGAACATACAGATTATTACACCACCCACTAGGGGAGCTCACTACATACACATTATACAACACCACTAGGGGAGCTCACTACAACACAATTATACCCACCAACTAGGAGGAGGGATTCACTACATACAGATTATACACCACCACTAGGGGAGATCACTACACTTAACACATTATACACCAAACACTAGTGGGGGAGATCACTACAACCACATTATACACCACCACTAGGAGGAGAATCATAAATACACATTATACACCACCATAGGAGGAAGATCACTACCTACACATTATACAAACACAACTAGGGGGAGCTCCTACATACAGGAGTATACACCACCACTAGGGGGAGGAGATCACTACATTTACACATTACAACCACCAAACTAGAGGAGATCACTGCATAACATTAATTACACCACCACTAGGGGGGAGATAATACATACACATTACACCACCAACTAGGAGGAAGGATCACTACCATACAGATTATTACAACCACCACTAGGGAGGGAGATCCATACATACAGATTACACCACCACTAGGGGGAGGTCCACTACAGTAAGATATACACAACCACTAGGGGAGATCACTTACATACACATTATTACACCACCCACTAGGAGGAGATCACACAGACCAACATTATTACACCAAAAACACTAGGGAGGAGGATAACTACATTAACATTATTTACACCACCACTAGGGGGAGATCAACTACATACAGATTATACCCCCACAAAATAGGGAGATCAATTACATAAACATATACACCCCACCTAGGGGGAGGGGGATTCAATTACATACACATTATACCTCACCACTAGGGGGAGATTCACTAAATACACATTATGACACCACCCACTAGGAGGAGATCACTACATACAGATTATAACACCACCACTAGGGGAGGTTCAGCATAAAGATAAACACCACCACTAGGAGAGGGATCTTCTACATACAGATTATTTACCCCACCACTAGGAGGAGATTCTAAATACAGATTATACACCACCAATAGGAGGAGATCACTACCATACAGAGGTATACCACCACCACTAGAGGAGTCTTACATACCGATTATACACCCCACTAGGAGGGAGGATCACTACATACAGATTATACACCACCCAACTAGGAAGAGATCACTACATACCCACATTATGACACCACACTAGGAGGAGGTCACTTTACATAAGATTATTACACCACCACTAGGAGGAAGGTCAATACATGACGATTATTAACCACCCATAGGAGGGAGTCACTACATACACATTAACAATCACCACTAGGAGGGAGTCCACTACATTACACCAACATTATACACACCACTAGGGGGAGCTTCACGAATACAAATTTAACACCAACGGCTAGGCGGGAGATCACTACATACAGATTATACACCACCACAGGGGGAGATCCAACTACATTACAGATTATACACAAAACCCACTAGGAGGAGTACACATTAACAACATTATACACCACCACTAGGGGGAGATCACTACAACACATATTTACACCACCACTAGGGGAGATCACTAGTGCATAACAAGATTATACACCATGCCAATAGGGGGGAGCCACACATTACCACATTATTACACCACCACTAGGGGGGGGGAGAATCCACTACATTACACATTATACACCCCACTAGGAGAGATAAACCTAACACATTATACCACCCCATAGGAATGGGAGGATCACCTACATACACATTATACACCCACACTAGGAGGAGATCACTACATACACATTTATAACACCACCCACGAGGGGGGAGGATCAACTAATTACAATTATGACACCACCCACTTAGGGGGAGAGATCAACTAACATACAGATTATTTACACCACCACTAGGGGGAAGATTCACTACATTACACATTATACAACCACCCACTAGGGGAGATCACTACATACAGATTTATACAACCACCACTAGGAGGAGATCCAATACAAAAAGTATTTACACTTTACCACTAGGAGGAGAATCAATACAATTAACACATTATACATCACCACTAGGAGGAGAGGAGCTCACTACATACAGATAGACACCCACCACTAGGGGGAGAATCAATACATACAGATTATTTACACACCACTAGGAGGGAGATTTCACTAATACAGATTATTACACCCACCCACTAGGGGGAGATCATACTACAGAATACACCACCACTTAGGGGGAGATCAATACATACAGATTATTTTACACCCACAATAGGAGGAGATCACTAAAATACCAGATTATACAACCACACTAGGGGGAAATAACACATACAGATTATACACCACCCCACTAGGGGGAGATCCTACATACCACATGATACACCACCACTAGGGGGAGATCACTACATACAAAATTATACACCACCAGGAGGAGAGCAATTACCATTACACATTAGTACACACCACTAGGGGGGAGATCACTACCTACAAATTATTACACCCACCACTAGGAGGAGGATCAATACATACAACATTATACACCACCACTAGGGGGAGTCCACTACATACAGATTATACAACCACCACTAGGGGGAGATCACACATACAGATTTTATACACCACCACTAGGGGGAGGGATCACTACATTACACATTAGACCACCACCCACTAGGGGAGATCACAACATACAGATTTACACCACCACTAGGAGGAGATTCCACCTTACATACCACATTATACCCATACACTAGGAGGAGGATCAATACCCTACCACATTATTTCACATTCAACCCACTAGGAGGGGAGATCATACATACAGATGATACCACAACCACGTAGGGGGAGATCACAACATACCAGATTATACACCAAACCCACTAGGAGGAGATCCACTACATACAAGATTATACACCACCACAGGGGAGGGAGATCACTAATACAGATTATACACCCACCACTAGGGGGAGATCAACTAAATTACAGATTATACACCACCAATAGGAGGAGGATCACTACATACACATTATTACACCACCACTAGGGGGAGGGAGTCACTACATACCGATTATACACACCACTAGGGGAGTCACTACATACACATTACACTACCACTAGGAGGGGAGATCCATACATTACAGATTATACACCACCAGTAGGAGGAGATCATACATACAGATTATACACCACCACTAGGGGGAGATCACTACATACAGATTATAACACCACCACAGGGGGAGATCCAACTTAAAATACAGATTTTATTACACCAACCACTAGGGGGAAGATCACTAATACAGAAGTACACCACCACTAGGGGGGAGATCACACATAAACACATTATACACCACCACTAGGGGAGATCACTACATACAGATTACACCCCCACTAAGGGGAGTAACTACATACAGATTTATACACCACCCTAGGGGGGGAGATCACTAAATACAGATTATACACCCACCACTAGGGGGGAGAAATTTCACTACATACAGATTATACACCACCAATAGGGGGAGATCACTACATACAGTTATACACCACCTAGGAGGGAGGATTACTTACATACAGATTATACCCCCACACCACTAGGGGGAGGGATCACTACTAACAGATTATACACACCACTCGGGGAGATCCACTACATACGATTATACCCCACCATAGGAGGAGGGAGATCAATAACATTGAAACAACATTAAAACCCAAACAACTAGGAGGAGATTCACACTTACACCATTATACCCACCACTAGGGAGGAGCTCACTACATACACATATACCACCCACCAATAGGGGGGGAGATAACTAACATACAGATATATACCAACACTAGGGGGGAGAATCACTACATACACATTAACACCACCACTAGGAGGAGAAAGTCACTACATTACAGATATACCCCACCACTAGGGGGAGATCACTACTACTACAGGATTATTTACACACCATAGGGGGAGATCAACTACATACAAATTATTACAACCACCCCTAGGGGAGAGAAGATCATACATACAGATATTACACAACCACTAGGGGGAGACTCAATACAACACATTATACCACCAACGCTAGGGGGGGAGGAGATCACTACATACACATATACAACCACCACAAGGGGGAGACTCACGACCTACAGATTATACACCACCACTAGGGGGGAGATCACTAATACACATTTAACACCACCACTAGGGGGCGATCCCACTACATTTACAGATTAACCCCACCCACTAGGAGGAGATTCACTACTACAGATTATAACACCAACCACTAGGGGGGATCACTAACATACAGATTATACACCACCACTAGGAGGAATCACTACATACAATTATACACCACACAGGGGGGAGATTCCACTACATTACAAATTATTACACCAACCACTTAGGGGGAGGGCACTTACATTAAGGATTATACACCAACCAACTAGGAGGAGATTCACTACATACAGATTATACACCACCCCACTGGGGGAGCTCACTACATACAGATATACACCAACCAATAAGGGCGAGATCAACTAAATACACATTATACACCACCACTAAGGGGAGATGCACTCCATACACATATACACCACCAATAGGGGAGATCACTACATAACAGGATTTTACACCACCACTTAGGGGAGGGAGATCACTACATACCAGATTATACATCACCACAGGAGAGATCACTACATAACAGATAACACAACACTAGGAGGAGACACTACTACAACATGATTTACACAACCAATAGGGGGAGATAACAAACTACCATACACATTATAACCACCACCCACTAGGAGGGAAGAACACTACATACAGATTATACACCACCACTAGGGGGACGGAGATCACTACATACACATTATACACCACCACTAGGAGGACGATCCACTACATTACACATAATACACCACCACTAGGAGGAGATCATACATTACAATTATACACCACCCACTAGGAGGAGTCACTACATAAAACATTATACACCACCAATTAGGGGGAGAATCCAATAACAACAGATTATACACCACCACAGGGGAGATCACTACATACAGATTTATACCCAACCAACCACTAGGGGGAAGATCACTGACATACACATTATACACCACAACTAGGAGGGGAAAGAGCACTAAATAACACATTATACACCACCACAGGGGGAGCTCAGACATTACAATTATAAGGCCACCACTAGGGGGAGGGAGGATCATACATACAGATTATACACCACCCACTAGGGGGAGATTCACACATAGATTATACACCACCCACCTAGGGGGGAAGACCCACTTACATACCAGATTTTACACCACCAACTAGGAGGAGCTCACTACATAACAGATTATACACCCACCAACTAGGGGGAAGGATCCCCCACTAACATACAGGATATGACACCCACCACTAGGGGGAGATCACTAACATACACTTATGACACCACCACTAGGGGGAGATCACTACATACACATTATTACACCACCAATAGGAGTAGGGAGATCATACATAACAGATTTTATACACCACCAGTAGGAGAGATCCACTACCATACAGATTATTACACCACCCTAGGAGGAGATCACTTACATACACCATTATAACCACCACTAGGGGAGGATCACTACATACAGATTATACACCACCCCTCGGGGGACGGGATCACTACATTACAGTATTATACACCACCACTAGGGAGAGATCCACTACATACCCAAATTTATACACCACCATTGGAAGAGATGGAGATCACTACATTACAAATTATACACCACCACTAGGGGGAGGTCACTACATACCACATATTAAACACCACCACTAGGAGGAGATCACTACATACGATTTATACACACCACTAGGGGGGGGAGCTCCACTACTACACATTATTACACCAACCACTAGGAGGAGGATCCACTACATACAAATTATACACCAACCACTAGGGGGAGGCTCACTTACATAACCACTTATTACATCACCATAGGGGGAGTACTACTACATACAGAGTATACACCACCAATAGGGGGGGGATCACTACATACAGATTATCCACACCCACTAGAGGAGATCACTACAAAAGATTAACACCACCACTAGGGGAGATCATAATACAACATGTACACCACCACTAGGAGGAGATCACTACATACAATTATACACCCAACCACTAGGAGGAGATCAACTTACATCAAGATATTACACCACCACTAGAGGGAAGATCACTAACATGCACATTATACACCCAACCACTAGGGTGAGTGAGATCACTACATCACATTATTACAACCCACACTTGGGGGAAGATCACTTAATACAAGAGATTATGCAACACCACTAGGAGGGAGATCAATACATCCAGATAACACCCACCACTAGGGGGAGATTTCCACTACATACCAAATTATACAACCCCCGCTAGGGGGGAGGATCCAAACCTAACCTTTACAGATTATAACACCACCCACTAGGGGGAGATTCAAACTACATAAAACATTAACACCAACCCTAGGAGGAGATCACTACATACACATTATACACCACCACTAGGAGGAGGTCCAATACATAACAGAATACACCACCCACTAGGGGGAAAGATCACTACATTACACATATACACCACCCTAGGGGGGAGATCACTAAATACACAGTATACAATCAATATAGGGGTAGAATCACTTACATACAAATTATACACCACCACAGGGGGGGAGATCACTACATCACATTATACATCACACTAGGGGGAGATCACTACAGACACATTATACACCACCACTAGGAGGAGATTCACTACATACACATTATACAAACCCCCACTAGGGGGGAGATTCCACTACATACAACATTATACACCACCAATAGGGGGACGCTCCACCTACCTACAGATTATACCACCACCCGTAGGAGGAGTCATACATACAGAGGAACACCACCACTAGGGGAAGATTCACTACATACACATTATAAACCCCGCATAGGGGGAGATCACTTAATTTACAGATTATACACACCACTTAGGGGGAGAATCACATAACATACAGATTATTACAACACCACTAGGGAGAGATCCCACTACATTTACAACATATACACCCCACTTGGGGGGGAGATCACTACATTACACATGATACACCCAACCACTGGGGGGAGGTCCCCCACTACATACACATTATTACAACCACCACTAGGAGAGGATCACTACATTACAGATTATCCCACCACCACTGGGGGAGCTCACTACATACACATGAACCCAACCACTAAGGAGGAGATAACTACATACACTTAGACACCCACCACCTAGGGGGAGGCTCACTACATACAAATATACATCCACCCTAGGGGAGATCCTACATAACAGGATTATAAACACCACCCACTAGGGGGGGGGGATCACTAATTTTTTTTTACAAGTATTACAACACCATAAGGAGGAGCTCATACACATTGACAGATTATACACACCACTAGGGGGAAGATTCACTACAACACATTATAACACCACCAACGAGGAGGACGGGGAGATCACTACCTACACATTATTACACCACCAATAGGAGGAGATTCCCACTACATAAGATTTATACAACCACCACTAGGAGGAGGGGGAGATACTACATGCCAATCATATTACACCACCACTAGGGTGAAGATCACTACAACACATTATACACCCACACTAGGGGGAAGAGCACTACATTACAGATATGCACCACCACTAGGAAGGAGATCAATACATCAGATTATACACCCACCATAGGGGGAGAATCCCCACGGAGATCAACTACATACACATGACCAACCACGCTCAGGGGGAGATCACACATACAGATATGTTACACCACCACTAGGGGGGGGGAGATCCCCTACATGACACATATACACCACCAATAGGAGGGAGATTCACTTACAAAAAACATTATGACCACCAACCACTAGGAGGAGGGCAACATACAGATTCTTTTTTTACACCACCACTAGGGGGAGATCAACTACATACAAATTATACACCAACCATAGGGGGAGATCATCTACATCACCTTATATAACATCACTACTAGGGGTAGATAACTACATAAACATTATTACACCAACACTAGGGGGAGATCACTACATACCACATTACATCCACCACTAGGGGGGAGATCACTACATACAACATTTATACACCCCACCACTAGGAGGAGATCAACTACATACCAACCATTATACACCACCACTAGGGGGAGATCCAACTAATACACCCTTATACACCACCCACTAGGGGGAGCTCACTATTACAGATTATACACCCCACTAGGGGGAGCTCAATATTACAGCTTATACACACCACTGAGGGGGGGAAAGCCTCACTCATTACAAGATTATACACACCACTAGGCTTTTTTTTGGGAGATCACTACATACAGATTATCACACCACCATAGGAGGAGACAACCTACATACAAGACATTATACACCACCATAGGAGGCGAGCCAAACTACACATATACCAACCACCACTAGGAGGAAGATCACTACATAACAGATTAACACCCACCACTAGGGGGACGATCACTGCATTACACATTATTAAACCCACCACTAGGCGGAGGGAGATCAACTACTACAGATTATACACACCCACTAGGGTGAGCATCACTACATACACATTTATACACCACCACTAGGGGAAAGATCACGACATTACACATTATATACACCACCCGTAGGGGGGAGATTCAACACTACATACAGATTATACACCACCACTAGGGGGAGTCACTAATAAACATTCTCCACCACCACTAGGAGGGAGATCACTACATACAGTTATACACACCACTAGGAGGAGGTCACTACATACAGATTAGTACACACCACTAGGGGGCGGAATCACTACCATGTAAACCATTATACACCACCACTAGGGGGAAGGAATCCACTACTTACACCATATACATCACCAATAGGGGTAGATCACTACATACCAAAAAAAAACATTATACACCACCACGAGGGGGAGTCCTACATACACATAATCCATCACCCACATAGGGGGAGCTCACTACCATACAAAATTTACACCACCCAATAGGGGGAGGATCACTGCTACCACATTATACACCACCACTAGGAGGGGAGATATCCCACTTACATAACATTAACACCACCAGTAGGAGAGATCACAAACATTAACAAATTATACACCACCACTAGGGGGAGGCACTACATTACACATTATACACCAAAAATAGGGGGAGGGCTCACTGGCATAAAGATTTATAACAACACCACTAGGGGGAAAGCTCACGAATACAGATATACAACACCACTAGGGGGAGGATTGGGGCGATCATACATACAGAGTATACACCCCACAACTAGGAGGAGATCACCTTACATACAAGATATTACACAACACTAGGAGGAGGGATCACTTACATTAACATTATTTTTACACCCAACCACTAACCTAGGAGGAGATCACAACCATACAGATATACACCACCACTGGGGGAGATCACTACATTACAGATTATACCAACCACCACTAGGGGGGAGAATCACTAATGACACATTATACACACCACTAGGGGAGGAATCACTACACACCATTATACACCACCACTAGGGGGGAATCCACTACCATACACATTATACACCACCACTTAGGGGGAGCTCACTCAATACATACACATTATACAACCACCATAGGGGAGGCTCATACATACAACAGTATTTACACCACACTAGGGGAGATCAATTACCATAAACATTTATTACACACCACTAGGGGAGGAGATTCACTTACATACACAGTATACACCACACTAGGGTGAGATCACCTACCATACAAAAACATTATACACCACACTAGGGGAGATCCTAAATACCATTATACACCACCGGCTAGGGGGAGGATCACTACATAACAGAATTATACCACCCACACCACTAGGGGGAGATCACTGACATACACTTATTAAACCAACGCTAGGGGGAGATCACCGAGCCTAATCACTACATACAGATTATTTACACCACCCACTAGGGGGAAGGTCACTACATACAACATTATACACCACCACTAGGGGGGAGGATTCAACTACATTACCACATTATTACCCCACCCACTATGGGGAGATTCACTACATACAAAAGATATTAAACACCCACCACTAGGGGGCGAATCACTACCTACCACATTATACACCACCACTAGGGGGAGATCACGAACATACACATTATACATCAACCACGAGGGGAGCTCACTACTACTACAGATTATACACCACCACTAGGGGGAGCTCACTACATTACAGATTATACACCCCCCACTAGGAGGAGATCCACTACATACACATTATACACACCACTAGGAGGAGATCAATACATACAGATTATACACACCACTAGGAGGGGAGGAGATCATAACGACACATCTACACCAACCACTAGGGAGGAGATCACTACATAAAGATTATTTACACCACAACTAGGAGGAGATCACACTACATTACAGATTATACACCACCACTAGGGGAGATCACACATACCACAGTGAGACACCACCACTAGGGGGAAGATCACTACATTTACACATTATACAAACCACCCACTAGGGGGAGATCAATACATACAGATGTAATACACCCACTACTAGGAGGAGACTCACTACCTACAGATTATACCCACCACCATAGGGGAGGTCACTACATAACCTTATACACCACCCACTAGGGGGAGATCACTACCTACACATATACACCAACACTAGGGGAGGGCTCACTAATTTACAGATTTATTACCACCACCCCCACTTTTTTTTTTTTAGGGGGAGAATCACTCATACACATATAAAACATCACCAACTAGGAGGAGATCACTACATTACAGATTTATACAACCACCACTAGGGGGAGAATCACTAACATACAACATATACACCACCACTAGGAGGAGATCACTACATACAGATTATTTACACACCACTGGGGGAGGTCACTACATACATATTAACAACCACCAATAGGAAGGAGGATCATACATACCCACATTACACCACCACTGTAGGGGAAGGAGGATCCACTTAATAACACATTATACCCACCACCACTAGGAGGAGATCACTCATACAGATTATACACCCACACCGCTAGGGGGAGGATCACTACTACAGAATTATACACCACCACTAGGGAAAGGAGAATTCATAAATACAGATTTTATACACCAACCACTAGGAGGGAGATCACTACATACAAATATACACCACCACTAGGGGGAGATCACTACATAACCGTTATACACCCCACTAGGGGAAGATTTTTACATACCACATTATACACCCACCAACTAGGGGGAGGGATCACTACATCACATTATACACACCACTAGGAGGAGATCAACTACATACACATTATACACCCAACCACTAGGGAGGAGATCAATACATCAGAATATAACAACCACCATAGGAGGAGCTCACTAACATTACAGATTATACACAACCACTAAGGAGAGATCAATACATACAGATTATTTACACCACACTAGGGGGAGATAAACATAACAGATTATACACCACCACTAGGGGGAAAGATCACTTACAGACACATTAGACACCACACTCGGAGGCAAGATCAATACTACACCATTATACACCACCACTAGGAGGGATCACTACATACACATTTATATTACACCAACCACTAGGGGGAGTCACTACATTTGACCAACATGATACACCCACAACTAGGGGGAGCTCACTACATTACACAATTAATACACACCCATAGGGGAGCTCACTACATAACATTAGACACCACCACTAGGGGGAGCTCACTTACATACACATTATACACCCACCACTAGGGGGAGCTCACTACATACCACATTTTTATTACACCACCACTAGGGGGGAAGCTCACACATTACACATTAACATCACCCACAGGGGGAAGATCACTACATACACAAATTATTTACACCCCACCAACTAGGGGGGAGATCACTACCTACACATTTACACCACCACTAGGGGGAGATCAACTACATAACAGGTATAACACCACCACTAAGGAGGAGACAACTACATTGTACAGGGTTATTACACCCCCCACTAGGGAGGAATCACTACATTACAGGTTAAAACACCACCACGAGGGAGGAGATCCACTACATACACAGATACCCCACCCCATAGGGGGAGGGGAGATAAACACATACACCTTATTACACCACCCAATAGGGGAGAATATCCACTACATACACCATTATAACCACATAGGGGGGGGGGAATCACTAAATACACATTATAACACCACCACTAGGGGGAGCTCACTACATACAACCATTATATACACCCACCACTATGGGAGATCACTACATACACATTATACACACCACTAGGGGGAGATCATAAAATACAGATTTATACACCCCAACTAGGGGGAGATCACTACAGACACATTATACCACACCACTAGGAGGAGATCACTACATTACACATATACACCACCATAGGGGGAGATCACTACATACAGATTTTACACCACCAATCGGAGGAGATCACTACATAAACATATACACACCAATAGGGGGAGATCACACATAACAAGATTATAACCACCACTAGGGAGGGATTTTCCTACATACAGGTTATACACCACCACTAGGAGGAGATCACTTTACTACAGGATTATTACACCAACCAATAGGGGGAGATCACTACATTACAGATTCTTACACCAAACACTAGGGGGAGTCATACATACAGATTATACCCCACCACTAGGAGGAGATCATACATACAGATTATTTACACCACCCCACTAGGAGGGAGATCAACTACCATACAGGTTTATTTACACCACCCCACTAGGAGGAGCTCACTAAATACCAGATTATACACAACCACTAGGGGGAAGATCACACATACACATGATAACACCAACCAATAGGGGAGATCACTAATACCACATTTTATCACCAACCAACTAGGGGGAAGATCACGACAACACATTATACTCAACCACTTCCTTCCTCCAACAGCAGTTTTCGCCGAGAGTGGGAGAATCATACATCAATTAATAACATCACACTAGGAGGGATCACTACATACAGATTATAACCACCACTAGGGGGAAGCTCACTACATACACCACTTATACCCACCACAACCACTAGGAGGGAGATCACTACATACAGATTGATACCACCACCACTAGGAGGAGATCAACTTACATACAGAGTATACACCACCACTAGGAGGGCAGATAACTACATACAGATTATACAACACCACTAGGGGCAGATCACTACATAAGATTATACCACCACCCACTAGGGGGCGCTCACTGCAACACATTATACCACCACCACCAGGAGGAGATAAACTACATCCACATTATACACCACCATAGGGAGGAGCTCACTACATTACAGATTATCACCACCATAGTGGGAGATCAAATACCTACACATTTATACACCACCAATAGGAGGAGATCATACATCACCCCCCCCAACGATTATACAACCAACCACTTAGGAGGAGATCACTAACATACGATATACAACCAACACTGGAGGGAAATCACGACATTACACATTATAACACCACCACTAGAGGGAGACACTACATTACACATATTTGTACACCAACCAATAGGGAGGAGTTTCACTACATTACACACAACATCCACCACTAGGAAGGAGTCCAATAATACAGATTTATTACACCAACAATTAGGGGGAGTTCAATACATACACATTATACACCACCCACTAGGGGAGTAACTACATTACACAGTATACACCACCACTAGGGGAATCAACTACATAAACCGTAATACACCCACCATAGGGGGAGAATCAACTACATACAATATACCACCACCACGAGGAGGAGATCACTACATACACATTATACACACCCCACTAGGGGGAGATCACTACATACAGATTATACCCACCACACTAAGGAGGACGATCACCTACATACAGATTATACACCCCAGTAGGAGGAGAATCACTACATACCGATAGACACCACCACTAGGGGGAGAATCACACTAAAAACTTACAAATTAACACCACCACTTAGGGGGGAGATAACTACATAAGATTATTACACACCACTAGGAGGGAGATAACTAAAATTTACCACATATTACACCCACCATAGGAGGAGATCACTACATACACATATTTACCAGCACCACTAGGAGGAGATCACTACATTTACACATTATACACACCACTAGGGAGGAGATCAACTACATAACATTTTTACAACCACCACTAGGAGGAGATCACTACATACACATTATTACACCCACCCACAGGGGGAGATCACTGACATACAGATTATAAACACCAACTAGGAGGAGTCCCACACTTACATTACACATTATAACCACCACTAGGAGGGAGAGCAATCATACAAAAACCATTATACACCACCACTAGGAGGAAGACAATACATACACATTATACACCACCACTAGGAGGAGGGAGATAAACTACATAAAACATTCTACAAACCACCACTAGGGGGAGATCACTACATAGATATACACCCAACACTAGGGGGAAGATCCACTAAATACAGATTATACCACCACCCATAGGAGGGAAGATAACTACATTACAGATTATACAACCAACCACAGGGGGGAGCTCACTACATTTAACATTATTTACACCACATTAGGGAGGGAGATCACACATGACAGTATTACACAACACTAGGAGGAGATCCATAAAATACCGATATTACATCCCACAACTAGGGGGAGATCCATACATACAGATTATACACCACCACTAGGGGGAGATAACTACATTTACACATTTACAACCCAACACTAGGGGAGAATACTACATAACGGATAATACACCAACCACTAGGGGGGAGACCATACAAGAAAGATTAATACACCATCAACTAGGGGAAGATCAATACATACACATTATACACCACCCATAGGGAGGAGGATCACTACCTAAGATTATACAACACAATAGGGGGGAGACATACAAAGCGATACACCACCACCTAGGGGAGATCCCACCAAAAAAAAACTACATACACATTAAACCACACCACAGGGAGGAGGATCACTACATACACAGTATACACCAACACTAGGGGGAGATCACTACATACAGATTATACATTCAACACTAGGGAGGATCACTACTACAAGAATTATGACCCACATAGGGGGAGATCATTACATTTTACACATTATACCCACCACTAGGGGGGAGATGCACTTAAATTACACATATACACCACCACTAGGAGGAGATAATCACTACTTACAGATTATACACCCAACCTAGGAGGAGAATCACTTACATACAATTACAACCACCAACTAGGGGGAGCTCACGACATCACATATACACCACCACTAGGGGAGTCACTACATACACATTATACACACCACTAGGGGGAGATACTACAAAACATTATACACCACCACTAGGGGGAGATCACTACATACAGAATTATCCCCACCCACTAGGGAGAGATCACAATACATACAGATTATACGACCACCACCAGGAGGAATCACACATACAGATTATACACCACCACTAGGGGGAGGTCATACATACACATTAACACCACCCACTAGGGGGGAGATCACTAATACAGATTATACACCACACTAGGAGAGATCAATACATATAGTTATCCACCACCAATAGGAGGAGATCACTACATACAGATATACCACCACCAACTAGGGGGAGTCACTACATACACATTATTACACACCCTAGGAGGAGATCACTACATACAAATATAACAAACACCAATAGGAGGAGATCACTACATAACATATACACCACAATAGGGGGAGGTCACTACATACACATTATACACCAACCATAGGAGGAGATCACTACATAACCACATTTATACACCACCATAGGAGTGAGATCACTACCCAGATAGATTATACACCCATAGGAGGAGATCCACTACTTCCAGGATTATACACCACACTAGGGGAGGGTCACTACATACACATTATTACCCCCAATAGGAGGAGATCACTACTACAGATTATTACACCACCAATAGGAGGAGATCACTACATACAGAGTATTACACCACCACAGGGGGACGATCACTACTACAGATTACACCACCACTAGGAGGAGATACTACATACAGATATACACACCACTAGAGGAGATCACTACATAACATTATACACCACACTAGGGGGAGGTCACTCACCTACACATTTACACACCAATAGGAGGAGATCACTACATACACATTATACACCACCACTAGGAGGAGATCACTACATGCACCATTATACACCACCACTGGAGGAGACACTACATACAGATTATACAATCACACTAGGGGGAGCTCATACATACGAATTATACACCAACCCACTAGGGGGAGATCACTACATACAGATTATTACACAACCACTAGGGGGAGGTCATACATACAAATGGATACAACACCACTGGAGGAGATCACTACATACAGATTATACACCACCACTAGGGGTAAGGGTACAACACATACCACATTATACACCACCCCTAGGGGGAGACACTACTACACATTATACACCACCACTAGGGGGAGGGCACTACATTACACATTATACACACCACTAGGGGGAGATCACTACATACAGATTATACACACCACCATATTATGCAATGTGCTCCTACACCTCATCTCACATTTTCCTTCTTCTCCATAGTGAGACACGAGATGTTACTGTAATTATGGGGCTCATTTATTAACCCGTTCCCAGAGTTCCCAGAGAAGTTCAGCTTGAAGAAACGTGCTCTTGTGACAGAAGTGAAGCCGCAAAGCCTTAGTAAATGAGCCCAATATATCTGCCTTTATACTGCCCCACTGCAGGTAGGGGAGGAGGAAGGAAAATACACTAGAAGTATTAACATAACCCATCATACCACCACACAGAAGCCCATCCGGGCTAATTATATAGTGAGGTTCAGTGACGGCTGCAGAGCATCGAACACCTCATAGGCAAAGATTTATAGGCAGGAGACGAAACATCATGTATCTGATAATGAGACAAAGGTTGGATCCCTGGACAGAACATGCAGCACATTGCACTCGTCTCATCCCTTCTCTACAGTCCTGGCCATAAGTCCTGAGAATGACACAAATATTCTCGTGTTCACATGATGTGTGGTCCCTCTGGTCTGTCAGATGTTTATCCCAATACAGAGATACAAGTGCAATCATATTATGGGGAACAGAAGCTTTTATTGTAGGTGGGAGGGAGCTACTGCAGCGAGTCAGTTATCTGCAGGACCCCCTCTCCTTCTTCTTCAGGACCTATGCAATCCTCCTGGCCAGCTCTCACTCACCTTCCTGCACCAGATCTGACTGATCGCCGTCCATACGCACAGTCACTGCTGCATGCTGTCACAATGTGTTTTGTTGGTTTGTGTTTGTCCTCCGTCTCCTGAGGATTGACTTTTTTTATTAATAAAGTTCTAATGGGAAAGATCGGGGAGGTCTCCGCGGGCCATGGACCCAGAATCTCTTGTGTTCTGTTACCGGAGAGCCATGGTCTGGGACCCAGAATCTCTGTGTTCTGTACCGGAGCCATTAGTTTCCCCTTTGCCTTATGGCCGGTGCTCCATCATGCGGAAGGAGGCATTGCTCATCACCATCTGATCCTGGAGGACATTCTGGCTTCCATTCTTTATTCATGGAGTGTTTTAGGCGATTCCTTGGCTGAGGAAGCCGCCCCCCCCCCCCACCCCCCCCAAATGTGAATGGCTGCAGGAGGCTTTTACAGGTGCAGGGGACAAGGACTGGTGGCATCGCTCGCCTTGTCTTCCCCCAACAATCGGAAGAAAGGGGATTCATCAGAGACAATGGGGCAGATTTAACTTAACCCGGTCACATAGATCCAGCAGCGCGTTCTTTGCGGCCGTTATTCGGGGGTCATCCCGCCGGGGGGATTTATTAAGGTAGTTCCTCCGCCGTCCACCAGGGTCGCTGCGCGCTGAAAAGCATCTGAACGCGCTGGAGTTCACCGAGCCGGGCTAAGTGAAGGTAAGTGCAAGCTCCGCGACAGAATTATTTTTTTTAAATGCGGGGCGGGTTTTTCGAATACGTAGGGTATTTTCGTTCGGCCACGCCCCCCGATTTGCGAGTTGCGTGCATTGCCAGCGCCGATTGCCGCCACAATCCGATCGCGTTGTTTGCCAAAATCCGGGGCACTTTAGGGAAATCGACGCAAATCGGAAAGATTCGGGTAACAGGTGGGAAACGCGAATAGGGCCCTTAGTAAATGACCCCCCAATGACTTTCCCCCAGTCTCAGCGGTACACTCCCTGCACCTCCTGCAGAAATCAGTCGGTCCCTGATGGTTTCTGGAAGAAGCGGCTTCTGTGTGCCCCTCCTGGAAACCAGGCTTGCTCCAGGAGTCTCGGCAGTGTCACAAGTGCGTGCAGATGCCTCCTCACACCTGCACGCCTTGCCATTCCTGAGCTCTGCGATGCTGGAGCCCCATCCCAAGCGGAGAACTTGTAAGAGACGCTCCTGGCGATGCTGGTCCTTCTTGGGCCCTGGAGCCTTTTGGTAACAATGGAGCCTCCTCCTTGGATCCTTTGATGAGCGATAGATGGTGACGAGGTGCACATCTTTCTAGCTGCGATACCTTCCATGTTGTTTTGTGCAGTGCAATGTGACGCACCGGTTTCTTTAGAGATAACCATGGGTAAAGAAGAGAACATGATGCCAAGCACCAGCCCCTGTAAGTGTCCAGGGGATTGTGATGATACTTAAATCATGACAGGATTGATCTCCAGCCCGTCCCATCAGCCCGCACTGTGTTACTGGGAGACAGCAATTGACACCATGGCGTGCTCCGCCTAAGGCGTCTGCAATGAAGTTGAAATGGTTTTGGGGGAAAAAAAGTTCATTTCAGGAAATATTGGACATTGCCAATTAATTGCTGTTAAGATTGATCTCCTCTTTATAACATTCTGGAGTAGAGCAAATTGCCCATTATAAAAACCGGATGCAGGAGATTTTAACAATTAACATTTGTATCATTCTCAGAACTTTTGGCCATGAATGGTATATACGGCTGGAAAACACTTAAAACTACAGTGCAGCGTTCTTCTCATCTTAAAAGAACTTATACATATGTTCAGTCCTGAGCTGTCTGGTCCATGAATAAAATGGCAGAAAATACGTTTAGGACTGGAACTAAGACAAGCAGAATAGTAGATGAGAGATTGCAGGAGATGCCCGTGGTGCTGAAGAGATGTTCCCTACAACAGCAAATATGGGGAAATGAATAGTGAGTGCAGCCTTGGGGTTATAATACAGGATCAGTACGGGATGAGGATGTCAATGTGTGTGATTCCTCTCTTAATAATATCTGTATATGGTGCGGCTCTGTGACACGTTATATTTGTATCAGTCGGGCTGGGGCTTATCCTGGGATTCTCCGGGTGCTACGCGGGTGGTCGCTGTGGTAATTAGATGCGGGGGTCGCATGTTGGGTTTGCTTGGTTTCCTTTCTTATTGTGATGCAACATCCTCATACGTGTCCCCCAGCAACAGACAGGATGTATCAGCAGATTATTGCTTAATAAGACGTCACCCCACCCCCCCCCCACCACCTGGAGTGCTCTGGGGGCGGGGGGCGGCCATCCGGTGGCAGGGGCCGGGGCACACAATCTTATAGGTTCCGGACCTGGAAATGTGGTTTCTGTCCGGACGTGGAGTGCGCCCGGATACAGGAATTATAGGGAACATACCAGCCGCCGCGTTTCAGAGAGATTAAACCTAGTCACAAACTGCAGCGCAAAGGAGCCCACCGCGACAAGACCCAGAGTGCGGTCCTGGCCACATGACGCGGACGCATTGAGCCGGATACACTTGTGAATGCGCGTTTACATCTCCTTGTACAAGCGTCGCCCACGTGAGAATCCGGTCTCGTCTGTTTCCAGGATTGTCACCACAGTTGAGCCTGTATATTATTTTTGTGACTTTGCTTCATGATGTTGCAACAGAAAAGTGTGATCTCAGTAATAAATGTGTCGCAAACCAACGCGCCCCTGGGTGCACAGTATGACAACAGACCGCAATTACAAATAATGGCGCAAACAAATAAATAACATAAAATACACGGGCAAGCGCCCAAATACACGATTATTATATGCAAACGTAGATGAAACATTGTGTATCCAATGTATCTAATCCTATCCGGTGTGATACTGTCTGCTGAGTTTGTATCTCATCCTATCCTGTGTGATACTGTCTTGTCTGAACTGGAGCTGGGATCTAATCCTATCCTGGGGGATATGTCTGCTGAGCGGTGTATCTAATTCCTATCCTGGGTGATATGTCTGCTATGCGCTCGTATCTAATCCTATCATGGTGATACGTTCTGCTTAGCGGTGTATCTACATCACTATCCTGGGTGATACTGTCTGCTGAGCTGTGTATCTAATCCATTTATCATGTGTGATACTGTCTGCTGAGCGGTTGTATCTAATCCCATCCTGTGTGATACTGTTGCTGAGCTGTGTAATCTATCCTATCCTGTGTGATACTGTATGTGAGCGTGTAGCTAATCCTCTCCGGTGATACTGTTGATGAGCGGTCGTATCTAACCTATCCTGGGGTAATGTCTGCTGAGTGTGTATCTAATTTTGTTTCCTATTAAAGTGTGATTCTGTATGCTGAGCTGTGTATCAATCCTCATGTTGATACTGCTGAGCTGTGTATCTAATCCATCCTGGGTGATACACAAAAGACTAGTTTGAGTTGTAGACCGGGTCCAGGGATTTGGGTGGTCTTTGTGGTCTCCAGTTGGAGCTCAGGCGTCGGAAGCCACCCATAGAAGCTGCCGCCTGTCGCAGTGCATTGCCCCCGCTGCCATCACAGCTCCACAGATCGCGTAGCATCGGGTTGGGTTTCGCATCTCTGGGAATGAGTGTGAGGTAAAGGAGACATTCATGTGGACGATGAGGTCGCAAGAGAGTGAACAGGCGGCTTGACAGGTGCTGCGGGGAGATGCGCCAAATCGGAACTGACAGGAGCCCCACCGAGGCGCATGAGGGATGGAAATGTTCTCTACTCTAAGTATCATTAGTGGAAATAAAATCCGAAGGCTCCGGCGGCCATTCCAACATGACAGCAAGAACACAACCCGAGCCTGAGGTCCAAACACATCCGGAGGGACACCGCAGCTGCCACAGCAGAACATACATCACCATGGAGTAGAGAAAGAGTAAACTGAGGATAAGGGAACATGTCAGCAGGTGTGACCCATTTAAGACTGCAGCCACTGCTATGTATTGTCCCTGCAGAGATGTGTAATCAATCACTGATGGAGCTAGTTAGTAGCAGACAGGGACTGTGAAATATGGATTATATTTCAGGATTGTAGCTTCTCAAGTTTACGGGATGTGTCCTCACCACTGATGGCTCTGCTCCTGCCAGCCAGTTTATGTATTGTTACCTGGAGAGATGTGTATCCGACCTCACACTGCTGTGCTCGGTGCTCACTGCAGCAGTGTATGTATTTGTCCCTGGAGAGATGTGTAATCAGACCCCCACACTGCTGTGCTCTGTGCTCTCTGCAGCCGCTGTTAGGTGTATTGTCCCTGGAGAGATGGTAATCAGAGCTTCACCAATGCTGTGCTCTGTGCTCTCTGCCAAGGCCGCATGTTATGTAATGTCCCTGGAGATGATGTGGAATCAGACATCACACACTGCTGTGCTCTGTGCTCTCTGCAAGCCGTGTTATGTATTGTCCTTGGAGAGATGTGTAATCAGACCTCACACTGCTGTGCTCTGTGCTCTCTGCAGCCGCTGTTATGTATTGTCCTTGGAGAGATGTGTAATCAGACCTTTGTGTATGTTGTTAGTAGCTGCAGGACTGTGATATTCGGACCTATATTTTAGCATTCTAGCTTCTCCAAATGAACAAGGGGCATGTCCTCACACTGCTTTGCTCCTTGCTCTGAGCCCTTTCATAGCTCCGCCCTCTGATCAGAGCGATTGCTTTATGCAACCAGTGGGGGGAAACCATTTTTAGGGACTTTGGACAGACCAGTTTCTTACCCCCAGTGCTTTATTCCCATCAGTACTGCTCTATAATGTCCTATTTGATCCTGCTGATGCTTCTCAGTGATAGAGGAGAGATATAGGTACAAACAGAGGCTCCTGGAGATAATAGTGAGCTGCTATCTCACCCCAGGTGCTTTTATGAGCCCCCTGATGCTTCTGAGTGATAGAGGAAATACATACAGAAGCTGCTGGATATAACAGGGAAATTCTATCTCACCCCAAGTGCTTTATTCCCATCAGTACAGGTCAGTACTGCTCTATAATGTGCTATATGATCCTGCTGATAAAGGAGACACAGGGGGGCATTAATTATTGACTTTCCCACATAAAACTGTATTTTTTCCTTGCTTCTCCTGTTGCACCTTATTTATGATTTGGCTGCGCCACAATATCGCTGCTTTTATGACCCTTTTTTGGGGGGCGGCTCACATTTTGGAGGCCGCTTGGGAATACAACCCTTTTCCTGCGCTTCTAGTTTTCGAATATGTTTTTAGGTGCGCACATAAAGCTGCAAAAAGCTGGAGATCCATTAATGTGGAGAAGGTAGTAACTATTTTCGCTCCTTCCCCAATTCGTGAACCCCTTACGCCACCATCTAACTTTCCAGTGACAATTATAGAAGAATTTGTAAACCAAAAACACAGACCCTGCGCCAAAATTGATCAATTCCCCACATAGACACAAACAGAGGCTGCTGGAGTTATAGTAAGCTTCTGTCTCACCCCATGTGCTTTATTCCTTCTCTATGAGGTTTTCTATGATCCTGAGTGAGTTCCTCCTCTGTCCGGTGTATGGGAGACATCATAGCAGCCGGTCTCCTGCCTCCAGTTCTGGGAAACTGGGGCTGCTGGAGTTATAGTAAGCTTCTGTCTCACCCCATGTGCTTTATTCCTTCTCTATGAGGTTTTCTATGATCCCGGGTGAGTTCCTCCTCTGTCCAGTGTATGGGAGACATCATAGCAGCCGGACTCCTGCCTCCGGCTCTGGGAAACTGAAGAAAGGAAAAAACTTCTACCCACTGCAGAATACATGGAACATAATGGCCACCTACAGCTGCTCATCCGCTCTGTAAGGTAGGTATTAAAGTAAATATAAACATCAGGCAAGAAAAAGTATAAAATTATCCTGTGACACAACAGATTCATCATGGACCTGACAAAAAATGAGGATTTTGGAATAAATTTCTTTCCACCCACAATGCACAGGGGCTCGGCTGCCAGACGTCTGGAGTTGGAACCTCTGCTGAGATTTCGGGATGTGGCGCGTTTGCCTTATTGCTAGGAGCAGACGTGACAGGATGATTGATATGGCGCAGAGCTGCCGCTGTAAAGGGATTGTGCACAAATCCGGATCATGGGGGGGCTGCACTCACGTCTATGGGACTTCCAGGGTGGATGTCACTACTAGGGTGCGGGGTCGCCATGTTGTGCTGTTGCTTGGTTTTGCCCTCGCTTATTTGATGCCACATCCTCATACGTGTGTCCCGCAACAACAAGAGTAGTAGCAGATTATTGCTTAATAGGACGTCACCCCGCGAGTGCTCTGGGGGCGGGGCGGCCATCCCTGTGCAGGGGCCTGGGCACATTCATCCTATTACGGTTTCCGGACCTGGAATGTGGTCCCGTACGTGAGTGGAGTGCGCGGATACAGGACATTATAGGGACATACGCAGCTCGCCGCGTCTTTCAGGAGGATTAAACATAGTCACACCTGCAGCGCAAACAGAGGTAGCACCGAGACAAGACCCAGCTGCGCAGTCCCTCCACATGAGGCGACGTACATCCTGAGCCGGAACGTCTGTGTCCTAGCGCGTTACACATTCCTTGTACAAAGCTCGCCCCACGTGAGATCCGCGATCGTAATCAGGGTACTCTCGTCTGTTTCCAGGCTGTCACAGTTGCGCCTGTATATTATTTTTTGTGCACTTTGCTTCATGATGGTTTGCAACACGAAAAGTGTCGTATCTCAGTAATATAAATGTGTTCGCAAAACCACCGCGCCTCACTGGGTGCACAGTATGAAAAACGTACCGCCAAACCAATATGGCGCAAACCAGTAATAATACACGTGCAAGACGCCAAATACACTATATTATAGCAAACGTAGATGTAAAACATTGTGTATCCAATGATCTTATCTGTATTATGGCATCTATCACTTGTGTGATACTGTCTGCTGAGCTGGTATCTATCCTATCCGTGTGTGAATGTCTCTGAGCTGTGTATCTAATCCTTCCTGGGTGATACTGTCGCTGTACTGTGTACTAATCTATCTGACGTCCCCCACCCCCCCCCCTGCTGCTTGTCCTATCATGTGATACTGTTCTGTGAGCGGTGTATCTAATCCTATCCTGGGTGATACTGTCTGCTGAGATGTTGATCTAACCTATCATGTGTGATCGTCTGTGAGCGGTGTTATCTAATCCCATCCTGGTGTGATACTGCGCGAGCTGTATCTAACCTATCTGTGTGATACTGTCCTTCTGAGCTGTGTAATCTAATCCTCCCTGTGTGATACTGCTCTGCTGAGCTGTGTACTAATCCTATCCTGGGTGTACGGTCTGCTGAGCTGTGTATCTAATCCTATAAAGTGTGATACTGTATTGCTGAGCGTGTATTAATCCATCATGTGTGATACTGGCTGAGCTGTGGTATCTAATCCCATCCTGTGGGATACACACGACTAGTGAGTGTAGACTCGGGGTCACCCTGGTATTTGGGGTTTTGTGGTCTCCCCAGTTGGAGCTCAGGGCCGGAGCCCCCCCCATAGAGCTGCGCCTGTCGCAGTGCATTGCCCCGCTGTCCATCACAGATCACAGGATCGCGTGGTCGCAGTCGTGTTGGTTTCGCATTCTTCTGGGAAGTTGGGATAAAGTGAGACATTCATGTGACGCTGAGTCGCTAGTACAGTGGACAGCGCGCTGACAGGATGCTGCGGAGATGCGCCAATATGCGGAACTGACAGGAGCCCCACCAGAGGCGCATGAGTGGGAAATGTTCTTCTCACTCTAATGTATCATTTAGTGGAATCACATCCGAAGCCCTCGCGCCATGTTAGAAACCAAACAATGGGACAGCAGAACATCACACCAGAGCCTGACTGGATCCAAACCCTCCGGAGTGGACACCGCGCTGCACAGCAGCACACTACATCACTCATGGAGTAACGAAAAGTAACTGGTGAATAGGGAACCCTGTCCCCTTCCAGCAGGTATGTGACCATAAGACTGTCAGCCACTGACTAGTATTGTCCCTGCAGAGATGTGTAATCACATCACGTGTGAGCTGTTAGTAGCAAGCAGGACTGTGAATATGGAATGTTACATATTTCAGGATTGTAGCTTCTCCATTTTACTGGGATGGTCTCTCACAAAGCTTTGCTCTGTGTCTCTCTGCAGCCAGTGTTATGTGGTATGTCCTGGAGAGATGATTAATCAGACCTAACACGGTGCTGTGCCTGTGTCACTGCAGCCAGTGTTATGTATTGTCCCTGAGAGGATGTGTATGTAATCAAGCCTCACCTGCGGTGCTGCTTGCTCTCTGCACCGACGTTAGTAAATTGTCCCTGGAGAGATTTGTGAAATCAGAGCTCGCACACTGCTGTGCTCTGTGCTCTCCTGCAGCCGATGTTGTCTGTCCCTGGAGAGATGTTGTAATCAAACCTCAGCATACTGACTGTGCTCTGTGCTCTCTGCAGCCGCTGTATGTTGATTGTCCTTGGAGATGTGTATTACGACCTCACATGCTGTGCTCTGTGCTCTCTGCAGCCGTCTGTTATGTATTGTCCTTGAGAGATGTGTAATCGAGACGCTTGTGTATGTTGTTAGTAGCTGCAGGAATGTGATGTGTGCGGGACTATATTTTAGCATTCTAAGCTTCTCCAAATGAACAAGGGGCAGTCCTCACACTGACTTTTGTCCTTGCTCTGAGCCCTTTCTACTCCGCCCTCTGATCAGAGCGCTTGCTTTATGCAAACCAGTGGGGGAAAACCTTATTTTAGTGGACTTTGGACAGACCCTTTTACTTACCCCACCGTGCTATTCTTCCCACGTACTGCTCGATAATGTCCTATTTGATCTAGCTGATGCTTCTCAGTGTATGAGGAGAGATATAGGTACAAAGCAGAGGCTCCTGGGAGATAAATGTGAGCTGCTATCCTCACCACAGAGTGCTTTCATGAGCCCCCTGATGGTCTGAGTGATAGAGGAAATACCTACAAGAGCTGCTGGATTCTATAAAAGCGGGAAATTGCTAATCTCATCACCCAAGTGCTTTTATTCCCATCAGTACAGTTCAGTAATGCTCTATATGTCTATATGATCCTGCTGATAAAGGCGACCAGGGGGCATTAATTATTGACAATTTCCCAATAAAACTGTCATTTTTTCTGGCTTCCCTGTGCCCCTTATGATATAGTTGGCTGCGCCAAGAAATATCGTCTGCTTTTATGACCCTTTTTGTGGGGGGCCTTCAACATTTTTGGAGGCGCGCCGCTGGGAATACAACCCTTTTCCCCTGCGCTTTAGTTTTGCAAGGTTGTTTAGGTGCGGCACATAAGCCTGCAAAAAGCTGAGAGATCCATTAATGTGGAGAAGGTAGTAAATATTTTCGCTCCTTCCCCAATCGTGAACCCCTACGCCACCATCTAACTTTCCAGTGAACTTAAGAAGAATTTGTAAACAGAAATAACACAAGACCTGCGCCAAATTGATCACATTCCCACATAGACACAAACAGAGGCTGCGGGAGTTTATAGTAAAGCTTTGTCTCACCCCATGTGCTTTATTCCTTCCTATGAGGTTTTTCTATGATCCTGAGTGAGTTCCTCCTCTGTGCCGGGTGTATGTGGAGACATCATAGCACCGTCTCTGCCTCCAGTTCTGAGGAAACTGGGGGCATGGGAGTTTAGTAAGCTCTGTCTCACCCCGATGTGCTTTTTTTATTCCTTCTCGTATGAGGTTTCTATGATCCCGGTGAGTTCCTCCTCGTCAGTGATGGAGGACATCATAGCAGCCACTCCTGCCTCCGGCTCTGGAAACTGAAGAAAGGACAAAAACTTCTACCCATCTAGCATATACATGAGCACCTATATGGCCACCTCACGAGCTGCTCATCCGCTCTGTAAGGTAGGTATTAAGTAAAATAGCAAACACAGCCAAGAAAAAAGTATAATTATCCCCCTGTGACACAACAGATTCATCGACTGGCCCTGACAATGACGGATTTGGAATAACATTCTTTCCACCACACATGCACAAGGGGCTCGGCCTGCCAGACGTCTGGAGTTGGAACCTCTGCTGAGCTTCGGGATGTGGGCGCGTGGCCTATTGCTAGGAAGATCGATTGACAGGAGATTGATATGTGCGCAGAAGCTGACGCCTTTGTAAAGGATGTGCCCCAAAATCCGGATAATGGGGGGGGTCTGCACTCACGTCTATGGGACTTCCAGGGTGGATGTCACTACTAGGGCGCCAGGGAAGTGTCTTTTTGGGTACAAACCCACTAAAACTGAATTTGCACAAAATCCGACTTTCTCTGCCGATGCATTTTGTCAAACGTTGCAGTTTTGGAAACCATCAGTAAGCAGGACCAAGAATCTTTCCTTATGATTCTCTCTATAGACTCAATTCATTCTTAAAACTTATATATAATACACGTGTTACTCATGTGTCTGTGGTCAGAGGGAAAGGAAGATCCATAAACAGCACCTGCGCTGCTTGCTGATGGATTCCATGTATCGTTAGGTAACAAAAATAGTTGACCTGGAGAAACTTCAAGCTAGAAATGAACATCCATCATTTTCCACTGGGACTGAGGTTCTGTGCAGATTCATCTACAATCTGTGGGGGTCATTTATTATTAGTTTGCCTTTTTTTTGCCTCGCTGCACTTATTGCGTCTTATATATGAAATGTATTAGTCCTTTTCTGACATTTACACCTTTTTAGGTGCATAACTTGAGCGCAGCTTTGCATCCCGACACTTCTCCTGCGCCTCTACTTTCCCAACACTGTGGGGCATTTATAAATGCGGGCAGGGTCTGTGTTTTTGGCGCACAAACCCGTGCTATAATATCCACTGGGATGAAAAAAAATGTCCTTAATCATACCTATCGACATGGAGGAGGACGCCATTATATAAATCATTTCAGAGTTCTGTGTCGATAGGTATGATTAAGGACATTTTTTGTCCGAAACGCGTTACCAGACTTCCCCCTTCCCCTTTTCTTTTTGTGATGTCACTTTTAACAACATGCTAATAAAAATTGGAAGAACTTTCTAACTTTTAACAGTTGCCAGTGCGGATATATATTTTTTATTTTTTGACCTTTCCTTGTTATCCATAGATAAAAACATTGTAACAATTGTTGACCTGGCAAGACTTCTGTATGACATTGGACTTTGCACCGAATGTAAGGATGATGCCACACGTCCCGTTTTTGGACCGTTTCAAAGCATGTGTTTAACGTCTGTTTAAAAACACATCCGTTTTTTCCCGTTTACCATGCGTTTGGCTTTTTTGATAGATAAACACGTTCAAAGCAGCCAAACGCATGGTAAACAGTCAAAAAACGCATGCTTTAAAACGGTCCAAAAACGGGACATTTGGCATCATCCTAAGTCTGATTTAGTTTTCAGACTGATCTACAATTTGCAGTTGGGGAAACCATCAGTAAGTTGCTGTTTATGGACTGGATATCTTTATCAGTGATTTTCCATCTGATTTATACTTTTTGGGTCAGTTTTAAGATGAAAAGACCCCTAAATGTGTTACTCGTGTGTCAGTGGCCCAAAGTTTTTTTGGGTTTTAAACAAACAACAAGAAGATCCATAAACTGGATTTAAAGGGACGGTGTTCCCTGTCTCACTGGAGAGGAATCTATCAGAAGTTTTAGTTCTTGTAGGTTATCCGCTACTTTCGGATCCTCCTCTGTGTCATGTGACCGTAACTCTCCAACCAAGAGAACCCAGAAAATTCTATTTTTGTCGGGTTGTCTCTTTAACCTGCTTGTTGACTGATTCCAGTAATTGATAATATAACAATCGCTGATCATAGAGCTGGTGATATCAGATCTTCAACCTGTTCTGGAACTTATCAATTTTATGGATCATCCATTTTTTGTGGAAGAAGCTAGAATGTTCTGTGTTACTTTAAGAATAACAGAATCCTAATAATCGCCCCCCCCCCCCTGACTGCGTCCAGCTGACGCCGGCGGCTGCTGACACTTATATATATGGTGCCTGATGAAGAAAACCTTAAAATTAACCAGCGAGACTAATTCCAGGCCGCGTTCGCCGCCGCAGGAGCTAATTACGGCTGCGAGGAGACGATGAGCTGTGTCATAAATAGATTTCATTACCGCCGCATGTAAATAAATAGCATTTCATACACATTAGGATTCCAGCCGGCGGAGTCCTTATTAACCCTCTCACCCCTGCTGGTCACTTTGCCACTTGGTGATCATGTGATCATGTGGCTCAGAAAACTCCTCTCCAAAACACCTTGATGTTTATTGCCTAAAGACAAGCTCAATGCAGACCCCATAGACCTGAACACCGAGAAATCCCCAAATCATTCATGCCCAATGTTTATATAATGGACGGATGGAGCAGCTCCCTATTACTGTATAATAGACTCCTCCATCTCACATCACACCCGGCACCACCGAGGCAAAGAGTAAATGCGACCCAATTGGACGCATGGCACAGAAAGGAGAGGGCGAAACGCTGACACATAAGCGGAGTAAGGAGTATGTAAGTAATATCCTGCCATGATGAATGGCGATTATCACCACAATACATTATGGTAACTATGATTAACAAAGACTAAATCCTGCAAGTAGGAAAGTGCAAAAGCAGAATAAGTAACTGGTCGTATAATGACGTCCATATGTACAGGAATCTAACTACTATTATATTTCTCGTTGTAGTCCCCTATGTCACAGGAAATTAACTTGCTATAATACTGCCCCACTATGTACATACGAAAAACTATATAATACTGCCCCCTATGTAACAGAATTATAACTAACGATAATACTGCCGCCTATGTACAGGAATTATAATACTATAATTACTGAGCCGCTCGTGTGGACAAGAATGAACTACTATAATACTGCCCCCCTATGTTAAGGAGATATAACTACTATAATACTGACCCCTATGAATACAAAGAATATAATACTATAATAACTGACCCCTATAGTACAGGATATAACCACTATAATACGGCTCCCCCTAGCTACTAGGAATTACTACTATAATCCTGCCCCTATGTACCAGGAATATAACTACGATAATACTGCACCCACATGCTCACAGCGGATATAACTAATATAATACTGCCCCCTATGTACAGGAATAGTAACTACATAATATGCATCCAGTACAAGAATGTAAACGTACTATAATACTGCCCCCTATGTTACAGGAATATAACTACTCTATAATACTTAGCCCATATGTACAAGAATATAACTACTATAAACGCCCCCTATGTACGGAATATATTACACTACTATAAACTGACTCCTATGAGACAAGAATATAACTAAATATACTGCCCTACCTAGCTACCAAGAATATAACTACTATAATACTGCCCCTATGTACAGGAATATAACTAATATAATACCGCCCCATAATGTATTAAGAATATAATAATATAATATGCCCCCCTATGTACAGGAATATTACTAATATAATACTGCCCCCTATGATAAAGAAGATAACTATATAATACTGCCCCTAGGTACAAGAATATAATACTATAATACTGACCCACTAGTACAGGAATATAAACTACGATCAATACTGCCCTATGCTACAGGAATAATAACTACTAGACTACTGCCCCCCTATGTAAAGGAATATAACTACTATAATACTGCCCCATAGCTACAGGAAATATAACTACTATAATACTGCCCCTATGTACAAGAATATAACTACTAATAATACTGCTCCCTATGTTACAAGAATATAACTACTATTACTGCCCCCTATGTACAGGAATAAGCACTATAATACTGCCTCCTATGTACAAGAATTATAACTACTATAATATTAGCCCTATGTACAGGGAGATAACTACTATAATACTGCCCTATGCGTACAGGAATTATAATACTACAATACCTCGCCCCTATGGACAGGAAATAACTTACTATAATACGCCACTCTGTCAGGATATAACTACTACTAATATGACCTCTATGTACAAGAAATATAACTACTATAATACTGCCCCCCTATGACAGGATATAACTACTTACTACTGCCTCTATGGACAAGGAATATAACTACTATATCTGCTCCCTATGTACAGCGACTATAACTACTATAATACTGCCCCGATGTACAAGAATATAATACTATTAAATACTGCAACCCTATGTACAGAATATAAACTACTATAATACTGCTCCATATGTACAGGGAAATAACTACCATAATACTGCCCCCTATGTACAAAATATAATACTATACTACTGCCCCCTATGCTACAAGAATATGAAACTACATAATACGCCCCTAGTACAGAAGATAACTATATAATACTGCTCCCTCTCGTACAGGATATAACTACCTCATACTACCCCATGCTACAAGAATATAACTACTATACTACTGTCCCCATGGACAGAATAAACTAATATAATACTGCCCCTATGTACTAGGGAATATAACTACTATAATACTGCCCCCTATGTACAAGAATTACTACATAATTACTGTCCCCCATGTAAAGAATTACTAACTACTATAATACTGCGCCTATGTACAGATATAAAACTACTATATAATGACCACCCTATTGTACAGGACTATAAGACTATAATACTGCCCCATATGGACAGGAAAAAATATACTACTAGAATACTGCCCCTATGTACAGGAATTATAATACCATAATAATGCACCTAGTGCAAGAATTAACTACCTATAATACTGCCTCCGATGTAACAAAAGAAATATAACTATATAAACTGCCCCTATGTACAAGAATATAAACTACTATCATAATGCCCCCTACTGGGACAAGAATATAACACTATAATACTGCCCCCTATGTACAGGAATATAACTAGTATATACTGCCCCATATGTACAGGAATATAATACTATAATACTGCCCCAGATGTACAAGAATATAACTACTATACTACTGCCTACGTACAGGCCCTCCCCCGAACTCTAATACATAAACTGCCCCCTGTGTCAGGGAATATAACTACTATAATACTGCCCACTATGTACAAGACTATAACTACTATAATACACTGCCCCCCTATGTACAAGAATATAACTACTATAATACCGCCCCCATGTACAAGAATATAACTACTATAATACTGCCCCCTATGTCAAGAATATAAATACTATAAATACTGCCCCCTATGTACAGGAATATAACTACTTATAATACTGCCCCCTAGGTACAGGAACTATACACTATCATACTGACCCCCTATGTACAGGATATACAACTACTATAATATGACCCTATGGACAAGAAACTAACTACTATAATACTGACCCCATGACAGGAATCTACAACTCATATAATACGCCCCCTATGTTACAGGAATATAACGACTATTAATACTGCCCCTTACTGTACAAGAATATAACTACTATAATACTGCCCTATGTACAGGAATATAACTACTATAATACTGCCCCCTAGTTACAGGAATATAACGAATATATACGGCCCCTAGACGGAATTAACTACTATAATATTAGCCCCCTATGTACGGAATATAACTACTATAATACTGCCCCCATGTACAAGAATATTACAGTAATCAAATAATGCCCCTATGTACAAGAATATAACTAAGATATTAATGCCCCTATGGACAAGAATAATAACTACCATAATACTGTCCTATGTACAAGAATATAACTTACTATAATACTGCCCCCTATGATATAAGAATATAACTACTATAATACTGCCCCCTATGTACCGGAATAAAAACGACTATAATACTGCACCCACTTGTAACATGAATATTAATATCTAAATTACTGCCCCCTTTACAAGAATATAACTACTAAATTACTGCCCCCCTATGTACAGGAAATAACTAATTATACATGGCCCCCTATGTACATGAAGATTAATGAACTATCAGGACGCCCCCCCCCATGTACAGGAATATATATAATCTATAATACTGCCACTATGTACATGAAGGAAACTACTATAAGACTGCCCCCTATGAAAGAATATAAACACTATAATATGCCCCATGTACAGCGAATATAACTACTATAATTACTGCACCCCTATGGACAGGAAAATAAACTACTATAATATGCCCCTATGTACAAGAATATACCTACTAATTAATGCCCCTATGTACAGGAATAAACTAACTATAATACTGGCCCCTATGTAAGGAATCGAACTACTATAATACTGCCCCCTATGTACAAAAATTTGATATAGAATACTATAATTACTGCCCCCTATGTACAAGAATATTATAACTACTATAATACTGCCCCCTATGTACAACGAATAAACTACTATCAATTACTGCCCCTATGTAAAGAAGAATAACTACTCATAATACTGCCCCCTATGTATAAGGATATAACTATATAATACTGCCCCTAGGACAGGAATATAACTTACGATAATACTTCCCAAGACAGAATAATAAACTACATAATACTGCCCCTTGTAATATGAATATAACTACTATCATACTGCCCCTATGTTACAGGAATATAACTTACTATCATACGCCCCCTATGTATCATGAATAAATACTATAATAATGCCCCCTATGTACAGAATATAACTACATAATACTGCCTCTATGTACAAGAATATAACTAACGATATACTGCCCCCTAGTACAGGAAATACACTACTATAATACTGCCCATATGTACAAGAATATAACTACATAATACTGCCCCCCTATGTAAGGAATATAACTACTATAATTACTGCCCTATGTACAGGAATATAAACTACTATAATATGCCCCCTATGACAAGAATAAACTACTATCATTAATGAGCACCCCTAGGATACAAGAATTATCTAACTACTATAATACGGCCCCTATGTCCAAGATATAACTACTATAATACTGGCCCCCTATGTATAGAATATAACTATATATACGGCCCCTTATGTAACAGGAATATATAAATACTATAATACGCTCCCTAGTACATGAATATAAACTACATAATATGCCCCCTAGACAGAATATAACTATATAATATGCCCCCTAGGTACAAGAGATACTACTATATTCGCCCCCTATGTACAGGAATTACACTACTATAATACATCCCTATGTACAAGGAATATAACGACATAATACTGCCCTATGTACAAAGGCAATTATAAACTACTATACTACTGCCCCTTGTACAAGAATATAACTGCTATCATACTGCCCTATGTACAAGAAAGAAATACTAGACTACTGCCCCCTAGGTACAGGGATTAACTACTATAATACTGCCCCAGATGTAAAGAATATAATACTTAATACTGCCCCCTATGTACAAGAATATACGACTATAATTATGCCCCGGTACAACGGAATATAATGTATCTAGTTATGTATACTTTGCCCCAATGTACAGGAAGTATATTGAGATTTCTAGACTTTGTATAATACTGCCCCCTATGGTACAGGAATATAACTACTATAATTGCCCCCTACGTACGGAATATAACTGCTATAATACTCCCCCCTATGTACAGGAATAGAACATTATAATACAGCCCCCTATGTACAGGAATATAAACTACTATAATACTTCCCCCTATGTACAGGAATATTAACTACTAATAAATACTGACCCTATGTACAGGAATATAACACTATAATGCTGCCCCTATGGTACAAGAAGATAACTACTATATTACTGCCCCCTATGTACAAGAATATAAAACTAAATTACTGCCCCCTCTCTATGCAAGGACATATGAACTACTATAATTACTGCCCCCTATGTTAACAAGATAATAATACATATAATACTGCTCCTAGTGTACAAGAATAAACTATAATAACTGCCCCCTATGACAAGAATATAACGACTATAATACTGCCCCCTATGTACCAGAATAAACTTACTAAATGACTGCCCCCTATGTCAAGAATATAACTACTCTAATACGGCCCCTATGACAAGAATTATAACTAATATAATACTGCTCTAGCACAGGAATATAACTACTATAATACTGCACCCAGTACAAAGAATATAACTACTATAATTACGCTCCCCGATTCCAAGAAATATAACTACATAAATACTAGCCCCCTACCCCCTATTACAAGAATATAACTACTATAATACTGCCCATATGTAACAAGATATAAAAATACTATAATACTGCCCTCTATGTACAAGAAATATAACTACTATAATACTGCCCCCTATGTACAAGAATATAACTATATAAACTAGGCCCCTATGTACAAGAATATAACACTATAATACGGCCCTCTATGCACAGGAATTAACTACTATACATTACTGCCCCATATGTACAAGAAGATAACACTATTAATACTGCTCCCTATGTACAAGGCATATAACTACATAATACGCCCCCCTATGTACAGAATATAATACTATAAAGCTGGGGCACCATATGTACAAGAAATAACACTATATGACTGCCCCTATGACAAGAATATAAAACACATATAATACTGCCCCCTAGTACAAGAAATAACGACTATAATAATACCCATCGGTCCAAGAATATAAACTATAATACGACCCCCTATGTACAAGAATATAACTACACTAATATGCCCCTATGTCCAGGAATATAACTACTATAATACTGCCCCCTATGTAAAAGAATATAACTACTATAATACTGCCCCCTATGTACAAGAATATAACTACTATAATACTGCCCCCTATGTACAGGAATATAACTACTATAATACTGCCCCCTATGTACAGGAATATAACTACTATAATACCGCCCTATATGGACACTTATATTCAGTGGGGCACATTTACTAAGAGCAGTGCAGTCTGTACTATGTGCAGTGTCCTGTGTAATGTGCAGAGGGCGACAGATTCAGGATTTCTGTGGCCCCCTTCACTGCGCCAACCTATTTTTTTGGTGCACCTAGTGCAGCCGCAACACAAAAGTGGGGCAGACATTACTTTAATACCTGTACAAGCAGTTTGCACCTAAATGAACATGTAAACTGGCGCCAGGTCCTTAGTAAATGAGCCCCATTATCGCCCTATTATGCAGAAGGGACCTGACAGTGTGAATAGGTTTGTAGAATGAGTAGTTTCTGTTCTTACATCTTAAAGCTCTTATAATGTTCCAGCACGGAGCGTATTATTATTATAAATGGCGGCGGAGGGGGGGGTAGTTATAGAAGTCGCTTTTCTTTCTCTTATCACCCACACAAGTTCTTTTGAAGTCTCTTCCTCGCTGTATTTAGCTTCTCATGATTCCTGTGTTGTAGGATCGGGGTCACCGGGGGGCTGCGTCTTTTCAGCGCCTAATGGTCACTCATCCCATTGTCCGGCCTCAGCCTGAGCCTCCTCATCGATCTCCTTCAGTCTCTAAGTGCGATGTCTTTGTTTCCTTGTGAGATGAATGTCAGCTCTGCGGATCTGAATATCGCCCTCCGCTAACGACTCGTTATATGTGAGAGGTAATTAATGAAAACATAATGCTCCAGGTAAGAACATCACCCTTCCTCCTCCTCCTTCTTCTTCCTGTCGCTCCAGGTTATTGCTTATTAATGTAGTTGTTTTATCTCACCGTCTCTGAAGCTTTGTAAATACTTTACTTGTTCTCTAGTCACATCCAGAGCTGCATTCAAAACCAAGTTGTAAACTTGTACTCAGTGGCCACATTTATTACAGCGTCTGCAGCAGTTTTGCACAGAAATGAAAGTGGAAGCTGCTTGTACATGTAGTTATAAAGTGTCTGCGCCAGTTTTGTAGATTTGATCCAGTTCTGTGTTTTTGGGTAGGGACGACCTGGACGGAAGGTCTTGGTGCTTCGGTAGGTAAACAATGGAAAACACCGGGTGCTGGTTACTGAACGCATGTGTTTCTATTGACACAACACCCCTAGTGGACACACAGGGGCCAGTTATGATCGACTTTCAAATGGAAAACTGGGGGAATTTTTTTCCGCCCTTTCTGCACCTCTTGCACCTTTATGGAGTGTTGGCGCCACAATATTGGTGTTTTCCGACACTCGTGACTTGTTCTTGTTGTTGCAACATTGTAGCACGGCTTGTGAATCAGACACTTTTCCAGCGCTTCTTATTTTTTTACTTGGTTTTTGGCACAATTTCTGGCACAATATTAGAGCAGTCAAAAGCAAGTCTAGGGAATTCTATCTATTCCATCTTCAGGAATGGGGAGACGGTTCAAAACCACGGGGGCACATTTACTGAACGCCATTTTTCTTTTCGGAATTTGCACTTGTACGTTCTTTCTAGTGCAATCTGCTTACACAGATATTTAAGAAGTGCCTGAGACACGATTGTGGCACATATGACCGTTTTGTGGTGCGACTGCATAAGTCTTCAAGCGACCCAAATTTCTGCACTGAAGGGAGCATCCAGGGCTCAGTCGGACCGTGCGCATTGCATTGCAAAGTCTGACAGAATTGTATTTCACATCCCATGGTAAAGGTGTACCAAAAATAAAAGTGGTGCCCTCTGTCGGGGCAGTGCAAGGAGCATCAGATTCATGAAGAATGTGCACCACAAATCCTGAATCTGGCACCCCCTGCACACTGCACATAGTACACACTGCACTGCTCTTAGTAAATGTTCCCTATTCTGTTTGCGTACCAAATCATTAATCCCTTGCGCAACAAATTTCAATACCCCCTGAATAAATGTCCCCAACAGGGTGCAAAGGAATAACACAACAATAAGTAGACAGAGTATATGCACAAAATGCCACAATATATACACCATTGGCAAATAGCAGATATACAGACTAAGGCTGCATTCACAGCGGCGCCAGGGAGAGGAGGAAGGGGTGAGCGCTGTACATCCCCGCCCCTCTCCTTGGCTTAACATAGAGCCCGGCGCCGTATTCCGTAGAAAGATAGGACATGTCCTATCCTTCTATGGGCTACAAACGGTACAGTGCCCCACGTGTGCTGCACCGCTCCCGTACGGCGCCGCGAGGCCATTGCGATGTATGGGGGACATATTTACGTTGTATATACATCGGCCATATATATGTCCCCCATACATTCGTGTGAATGTAGCCTAATATGGTGACGCTCCTAGGTGTTGTGGGCCCCACAAAAACCGCCTTACCCCACGAGTATCGCCAGCTGTCCGGCTTTCTCAGTGGTCTTATTTAAAACGCAATGTCAACTCCATGAGTGAACGTAGCGTCAAACAACCCATTTAAGAAGTGGTTCAAAGGGCTTGGAAAGAGAGGGGTGGAGGGGTAACAAGTACCAATCCCGTCTGTCCAATCACATGATGCAAGGGGCAGTTAGATCTATGATCTGGGGCTTATCTCACTCTCCTTTATGTACATATTGATACAATATAAACAAGTTTAGAAACAACAAACCAAACGGTTACATTGTTGCTTTCTCCTCCTCCAGTTATTACATCCCAGAGACTGATGAAACCTAATTTAGTCGTCTGGGAACCCAGGCCGAGCGTAATACAAATAACCAATGTGACAAGTATGTGACCTGGTTATTATAACAGCCCCGAGACCCTGCGGAGTTCTGCTCCAGCCTGAGACTTCATTTCTTATAGCATTATCTCTCATTTGTTCTGGAGCCGGAGGACCCGGGACACTTTTCACATCATTTATTGGCGTGAATCATTGCTGAGCGTCACAGCTCAGCTCCCAGACCCTAATCACTTGCTGGAGATTATAAGGAACTGGGGTCCGGGAATAGCTGGAGATCTGGCCACATACGGAAGTCACGTTTCCCCACCCCCCATCACTTTTCTGCTGTTGCACCCGCACCCAGCTCAGCCGGACGCCGGAACAACCACTGCAGTTTACTGATTGCCAACAGAGCAGCTGAGTGTGTCCGTGAGATACGGTGGTCTCGGCTTATTATTATCACCCCCCTCCTGATATAACATAAGGCTCAGCTCCGGCTGGGCACGCAGAATGCTTTGTATAATCGGCTTCCAATGAATTCAATCAATGGTCTCAAATGGAGAAGAAAAACACAAGGAGCTTTCCACAGCAGAAGTGCTGGTGCTATAACAACAGGACGACTAGAAAGGATACGGAAGACTAAAGGCATAAATGGGAAAATGATAAAAACTACCGTATGTTATATTCAATCCTTTTACATGTAAAACTGCTAAGACCTCACTGCCTAAATAATATCACCCTCCAGTCTTCAAAGAAGATGCAATATCCTATTCACCCTGAAGATACTTCATGATACTGCAATTAAAGGGGCTGTCTGGCTCCCCATGATGGGTCATCCATATGTCATTGGTGGAGGCCTGACAACCAGACCCCTCACTGACCAAGGGAACGTCCACAGTGGGTGCAGCAGAAGCCTCCATCCAATGTATAGCAACCACTTCAATGCATTGGAGGCAATATGTGCTCTCATCTCTCCGTATACTGATACACAGCCTGTATGTGCTCTCATCTCTCCGTATACTGATACACAGCCTGTATGTGCTCCCATCTCTCTGTATACTGATACACAGCCTGTATGTGCTCTCATCTCTCCGTCCTGTCATATCTATCACACCTGTCATATCTATCACACCTGTATGTTATATCCTATGCATCACTCCTGTCATATCTATCACACCTGTTATCCTATGCATCACTCCTGTCATATCTATCACATCTGTTATATCCTATGCATCATACCTGTAATATGTGTAACACGCTGCAGACCCCAGAGGCACCTGTCATATCTATCACACCTGTCATATGTATCACACCTGTATGTTTATATCCTATGCATCACTCCTGTCATATGTATCACACCTGTCATATCTATCACACCTGTATGTTATATCCTATGCATCACTCCTGTCATATCTATCAACACAACCCTGTATCATGCATCCCTCCTGTCATTCTATCATACCGGTTATATCCTATGCATCACTCCTGTCATATCTATCACACCTGTTATCCTATGCATCACTCCTGTCATATCTATCACACCTGTTATGTCCTATGCATCACTCCTGTCATATCTATCACACATGTTTTATCTTATGCATCACTCCTGTCATATCTATTACACCTGCAGACCCCAGAGGCACCTGTCATATCCATCGCACCTGTCATATCCATCGCACCTGCAGACCCCAGAGGCACTGTCAATATCCATTCGCACCTGTCCTATCCATCGCACCTCCCTGCATACCCCAGAGGCACCTTTCCTATTCCATCGCACCTTTCATATCCATCGCACCTGCAGACCCCAATGCACCTGTTGTATTAGTGCACCTGTATGTTATCCGCTATGAATTACCTTGTCATATGTATCATAACTGTATATATCAACGCCCCCCCTGCCAACACATCGGCAGTCTGGTAGTTGCACATAACTCCCTCTCCAGGTCAGCAGCTTGTTTGTAGAGGATTTGCGACTATCCCCCTAAGGTTCTGGAACCGGTCAATTGTGTAATAGCCGCTGTAAGATATAATCTTAAGTGTGTGTAAGATTTTATTATCCAATTTAATGTGGCTGTATTGTAAACTGAGTGTGATTGAAAGGTGCCCAACCAACCACCTGACCATGGGGAGTAAAAAACCCCTGGCAGTGGATTCGGTTCTTCCGTTGAATTTTCACTAAGGAATTTCCTCCGCGTCCACCAGGTGTCGCTGCTGCGCTAAAAGCATCGTAAACGCCCTGGAAGTACAAAAACACCGAGCCTTGTGCTGAGTGAAGGTAAGCGTGGTGGCCGAGCGACACTTTTTTTTTTTTTTTTTAAATGCAGGGCTGTTTTTCCGAATCCGTCGAGTTTTCCGTTCGGCCACTCCCCCCTATTTCCCGTCGCGTGTGCCGGCACCGATGCGCCACAATCCGATCGCGTGCGGCAAACCCGGCAATCAATACGTAAAATCGGCACAAACGGAAATTTCGGGGTAACACGTCGGGAGAACCGCGAATCGGCCCTTATAAATACCCCCCTGATTACCCTGTTGTTCCATAAGACCTGTAATGTTGATTTGGCACAATGTTTGCCCCCTCTGATCCCTGGAGAAACGGCTGGTTCCACCACCGGGCTTCCCCCTCCATTACCCATGGACATATATACAACACTTCAGGGTTTGCCCCAGGGAGAACCAGTACATCACCTCTCCCCCCTCCATATTTCTTTTCTTGCACACACCACCTGCTGTAGGACAGCCCTCCGGTCCCCATACCAAGCACCGTGACGTTAAGCGCGCCCTAAGGCCGCCACCCGCCATGCGCACTATGACGGTATTCTGGCCCCCGCTGCCTCCAGGCCCAAGAAAAAGGCTGGCCCCGGTGGGGGGTGTACATATCCACACCTGTATGTTAATATCATAACTGGTCAATTGGTCATATCTATATCACCCTGTTTATCCCTATGAATTACATCCATATCTATATCCCCCTATCATACCTGCAGACCCCCAAGGCCCTGTCCTATGTAATCACACACCTGTCCTATTATCACACCTGTCCTATGTATCACACCTGTCCTATGTATCACAACCTGTCTAGTATCACACTGTCGTTATATCCCATCTGTCGCAATGGGGCCGAAGTTACAGTCCCCCTTGTTGTACATAATATACCACTTCTATGCTCCTCGTATTAAGCTTCTTTCTTCACATCTGATCTTTTCATATTTGGGAGGGGACACATATGTGAGGGACTGGCTTCTGGACATCCCATGGCTCCCAGCACGTTCCCCGCTCTGTATGGGGTGACGGACTGCATTGCCCGCAGTCATCTGACCCCCCCCCCCCCCGAAGTTTTCCCGCGAGGACACATTCCATAATAACAAGGGCCGCTTTGTTTTAGTGACAAACTTGCAGATTCAGCCTGGTGTGCTGACAATGACCGGGCGCTGTTCCCAGCTGTCAGTCACAGGCCGACACACTGTAACGCTGCAACCTCTGTGAACCCAAAATCCTCAATGTATAAGGTGTAAAGTGAGGAAAACATCCACAAGTCTAAACCTTGTGGCAGCGCAATCAGAGGTCCGAGGCGCGTAAGAGCGGCGGGGGCCCGGGGCGGGTAAGAGCGGCGGGGGCCCGGGGCGGATAAGAGCGTCGGGGCCCGGAGGCGATAACCGGCCGGGGTCCCGGGGCGGATAGACCGGCCGGGGTCCCGGGGCGGATAAGACCGGCCGGGGTCCCGGGGCGGATAAGACCGGCCGGGGTCCCGGGGCGGATAAGACCGGCCGGGGTCCCGGGGCGGATAAGACCGGCCGGGGTCCCGGGGCGGATAAGACGCGGCCGTGGTCCCGGGCGGATAACCCGGCGGGTCCCCGGGGCGATAAGACCGGCCGGGGTCCCCGGGGCGGATAAGACCGGCCGGGGTCCGGGGCGGATAAGGACCGCCGGGGTCCCGGGCGGATAGACCGGCCGGGGTCCCCGGGGCGGATAAGACCGGCGGCCGGCGGTCCCGGGCGGAAATACCGCCGGGGTCCCTGGCGGATGAGACCGGCCTGGGGTTCCCTGGGCGGATAACGACCCGTCCGTGGTCCCGGCGGATAAGACCGGCCGGGGTCCCGGGGCGGATAAGACCGGCAGGGGTCCCGGGGCGGATAAGACCGGCAGGGGGCCCGGCCCTCTGACCACCTATATTATAATCCACTAGTATCAGAGGTGTAATCACCGTATCCTGGGCCCCACTGCAGAATCTGTGACCGGTCCCCATCACCCACCATGTGCCATTGATGATACATTATTCAATTTTGACTCCACTAAACAATGTTGGGTCACTAGTTTGGGGGAATTATACTGCGTGGAGGGGGGTAATGGGGATGTTTTACTGTATGAGGGGGCGGCAAAGGGGCGTTGTACTGTGTGGGGGGCACTTCTTGGGGTGTTCTGTGTGTGGGGAACTTCTTGGGGTGTTGTACTGTGTGGGGGCACTTCTTGGGGTGTTGTACTGTGTGGGGGGCACTTCTTGGGGTGCTGTACTGTGTGGGGGGCACTTCTTGGGGTGCTGTACTGTGTGGGGGGCACTTCTTGGGGTGTTGTACTGTGTGGGGGGCACTTCTTGGGGTGCTGTACTGTGTGGGGGGCACTTCTTGGGTGCTGTAACTGTGTGGGGGGCACTTCTGGGGTTGCTGTCTGTGTGGGGGGGCACTTATTTGGGGTGTTGTACTGTGTTGGTGGGCACTTCTTGTTGGGGTTTGTACTTGTTTGGTCAACCGGTGGGGGCATTCTTGGGGGCGTTTCTACTGTGTGGGTGGCACTCTTACTCTCTTGGGGTGTTGTACTGTGTGGGGGCACTTCTTGGGGTGTTGTACTGTGTGGGGGGCACTTATTGGGGTGTTGTACTGTGTGTGGGGCACCGGTGGGGGGCACTTCTTGGGGTGCTGTACTGTGTGGGGGGCACTTCTTGGGGTGCTGTACTGTGTGGGGGGCACTTCTTGGGGTGCTGTACTGTGTGGGGGCACTTATTGGTGTTGTAACGGTGTGGGGGGCACTTCTTGGGGTGTTGTACTGTGTGGGGGGCACCGGTGGGGGGCACTTCTGGGGTGTTGTACTGTGTGGAGGGCACTTCTTGGGGCGTTATACTGTTTCGGGGTCACTAAGGAGGTATTATACGGTGTGTGGGGCACACTTTAGCTCTTGTGTGGGTATTCTAGTGTTTGGGGGGGATGTTCTCAGACTGACACTAATGCGTTGTGTGTCTCATCCCTGCTTTCCTTTGTTGGGGTAAGCTCAATCCCCCTGCACCCCAATTGCTACACATCTTGGGCGTCGGTTTCTCTTACAGCCGGGACTGGAATATTTTCCATGAGTTTTCCGCAGAGGATGAGGCATTGGACATGTTCCGGCACATGTTCTGCTCATGGACAGTCCAGACTGCTGCAGAATACATTGTATCTATAAAAAGACAGAACCATGAATAATATATCGCACACCGGTGCCCGTATAATGCCGCTACAATACAGGGACATCGCTGCGCACCAGAACTAGCCACGCTGGGGTGCAGGGTGCAGCCGCCGGGGAAATAAAAAGACAAAGTATTCCGGAAAGTTCCAGGACTTTCTGTTCTGCAATGATAAGACTATAATTACTTATCACTGGAAACTCCCTTCAAGATACGGCTTCCAGTTCTGCCGTTCAGTTCCTGTTTCTTCAGAGCTGGGGGCGCTGTTGCATTTGTTGTCCATGAAAAATGAGTGGTTCAGGACAGTGGTGGGAAGTGGTACTGCATGTGAGAGGTTACATTGTATCATAACCGCTTCCCCCTTCACCCCTTATCACAATGTGGCCCATAACGGAGGAGCCTCCAGCACATGATATTGTGTATTTTAGGATCTTATTACAGCGAAACTGCGAGTTCCTCTTTCTATTTAACCACAAAGCAGGAAATAATTCTGTGTATGACATCACCCGGAGCAACAGCAAACACCAAGCACCGAGCAAGAGGCGGCACCAAGCACCGAGCAAGAGGCGGCATCAAGCACCGAGCAAGAGGCGGCATCAAGCACCGAGCAAGAGGCGGCACCAGCGTCCCAGCAAGATGCGGCACCCACAGTGCCGACAAGAGGCGGCACCAGCGCCGAGCAAGAGGCGGCCCAAGCGCCCGAGCAGAGGCGGCACCACGCGCCGATCAAGAGGCGGCACCAAGCCGCGAGCAAGAGGCGGCACCAAAGCGCGAGCAGAGGCGGCACAACGCCTATCAAGAGGCGTCACCAAGCGCCGAGCAGAGGCGGCAACACAAGCCGCCGAGCAGAGGCGGCATCACGCGCCTGAGCCAAGAGCTACATCATGGAGCTGCACAAATGTGACCAGTCATAATTAATCAGGTCCAGTTCACAATATGCCTGGTCTCCAGTGACAATTCCCTGGTTTCTCGTGGTATATACAACGGGCGTAACTAAAAGCGCTATGGGCCCGCATTGTTAGGTGGGTCCCTGGGACAGATCTAAGTGAAGTGTATATGTGTGTTTCATGCAAAATGTAATTTGTAGGGGATAGGGGGGGGGCCCCATTCAGGATATTCCCTGGTGATCTGGTGGTATAAATTGTTAAGTGTTTACCCACAAATACAAGTTAGACGCCCTATCCACAGCCTAATTGCTGAATCAGTGTGAGACAACCCGCAGATCATGAAACGAGGGGTCCGTGTACCTCTCCGTTGGACCTTTGTCACTCCATGATAGTAATGGAGCAGACAGCTGCAGCATGAAACGGTTTTTTGTTGGACTTTTTTTGCATGTTCTTTTTAGTGTAAATTGGTTTGTAACAGGTATAAGAAGTGTCCGCACCTAGACCCCAATGCAGTGTGTAAGCGCTGCCGCCGGCTCGCCACCCCTTCTCTGCCCGGACGTATCAGCATAGCCGGGAAAACGGGCCAATTAACTGCCGGCCGTTAAACCACAGGTCCATGTCTCCCTGATGCCCCATACTTTGTCCTTCTGTTCTCTGTAATTTAGTTCCCATAAACTTGGCCGCCGTCCACCAGGTGAGTGATAGGAGCCGCGGCCGGACTCAATGTGGACAGGCTTCATACTCCTCCTGCTGGACCGTAGGAGAACAGCATCATGTGTTTATCAGAGAAGCTTAATACATGTGGCAATTAAGGGTAATTTCTGATCTGAATATTTGATTTTTAGATAAAGTTGTACAAAAGGATACACCTTGTTGCAGACTGATCCCTAAGTTTTTTCTTACGGCAGGAGGGTCGTGGTTTGAATTTGCGCCTAAATTTTCAGAACTTTTGTAACATTCCTATTCTGAAAAGTGCAATATGTTGGAAAAACGAAAAAAACTGCACAAAAGTTGGCCAAATTTGGTGCATATCGCAGGACCTGGTCGCCTAATTCCGTTCCGGGGTCCGTGTGTGATGCTGGTAATCTTCTATCTTTCCTCTCTGGGGCCTGATAGGTCCCTGTGGTCGCGGTAAATAATGACTCCTGAGTCCCGGGTGGCCCGGTGCGAAGTTACTGGAAATGAATTCCTGGTGGCCCGGTGCTAAGTACTGAAATCAATTCCCTGGTGGCTAGTGCTAAGTACTGAAATAAATTTCCTATGGCCTAGTGCTAAGTACTGAAATAAATTCCCCTGGTGTCCCGGTGCTAAGAATAACTGAAATAATTCCTGTGGCCTAGTGGCTAAGTACTGAAATAATTCCTTTTTGCCCCGGTCTAAGTACTGAATAAATTCCTGTTGGCCCGTGCTAGTACTGAAATAAATTCCTGGTGCCCGGTGCTAAGTACTGAAATAAATTTCCTGTGCCTAGTGCTAAGTCCTGACATAAATTCCTGGTGGCCTAGTGCTAGTACTGAAAGAAATTTCCTGGTGGCCTAGTGCTAAGTACTGAAATAAATTCCTGGTGGCCCGGTGGTGAGTGTGTTAGTGTTCACTGATCAAGGGTAGCTTTTCCCTCTGGGTATTTAAGGACTTACACTCCGCACATTTGTGATCTATAAAGGTCGCAGTGACCCCTGAGCTGGTGAGAGGTTGCAGACCCCCGTCCATTAGGGTCGGGCCGTGCACTGTTCTGCAGGATGTGTCTCTGTCCACATTGTCATCACTGGGAACAATACGATGTATTCATTGTGTCCCGGAGCCGGACGTGTGTGGTACAGAGCGAGCGCAGCGCACCATATCATTAGTCCTCATTAATAGGAGTCTGACTGATCACAAAGGAGAACATGAACCCGCTAATTAGTGTCCAATGATGAATAATACAAAGACGCCATTAACTGTAAAGGTAACTCAGAGAAGCGGGTAGTAAGACACGTCCGAGAACGGGTATAAGACCGTCCAGAGAACGGTAGTAAGCACACGTCCCAGAGAAGCGTGTAGTAGACACGTCCATAGAAGCGGTAGTAAGACGCGTCCAGAGAAGCGGTAGTAATAACAAACGTCCATAGAAACGGGTAGTAAGACGCGTTCAAGAAGCGGGTATAATACGCGGTCCAGAGAAAGCGGGTAAGTAAGGTCGTCCCGAGAAGCTGGTAGTAATACGCGTCCAGAGAAGCGGGTAGTAAGACGCGTCCAGAGAAGCGGGTAGTAAGACGCGTCCAGAGAAGCGGGTAGTAAGACGCGTCCAGAGAAGCGGGTAGTAAGACGCGTCCAGAGAAGCGGGTAGTAAGACGCGTCCAGAGAAGCGGGTAGTAAGACGCGTCCAGATAGCGGGTAAGTAAGAGTCGTCCAGAGAGGCGGGTGTAGACCGTCCAGAGAGCGGGTAGTAAGACTCGTCCAGAGGAAGCGGGTAGTAATACTCGTTCCATAGAAGCGGTTAGTACGACCGTCCAGAGAAGCGGGTAGTTAAGACGCGTCCATGAGAAGCCGGGTGTAAGAACGCTCAGAGAAGCGGGTAGTAAGACACGTCCAGAGAAGCGGGTAGTAAGACACGTCCAGAGAAGCGGGTAGTAAACACATGCAGAGAAGCTTGAGTAAGACACGTCCAGAGAAGCGGGTAGTAAGGAGCGTCCAGAGAAGCGGGGTATAAGACGCGTCCAGAGAAGCGGGTAGTAAGACACATGCAGAGAAGCGGTAGTAAGACACGTCCAGAGAAGCGGGTAGTGAGACACGTCAGAGAAGCGGGTAGTAAGACACGTCCAGAGAAGCGGGTAGTAAGACACGTCCAGAGAAGTCGGGTAGTAAGACACGTCCAGAGAAGCGGGTAGTAAGACACATGCAGAGAAGCGGGTAGTAAGGAGTGTCCAGAGAAGCGGGTAGTAAGGAGCGTCCAGAGAAGCGGGTAGTAAGGAGCGTCCTAGAGCGGTATAATACCCTGCAGGGAGAAGCGGTAGTACGGAGCGTCCAGAGAAAGCCGGGTAGTTGAGACGCATCCAAGAGCGGGTAGTGAGACACGTCCAGAGAAGCGGGTAGTAAGACACGTCCAGAGAAGCGGGTAGTAAGGAGCGTCCAGAGAAGCGGGTAGTAAGACACATCCAGAGAAGCGGGTAGTAAGACACATCCAGAGAATATAAATGTTTCCCATGATTCCTGATAAATCTCTGCAGGAGGAGATAAATATGTTGGGATTAACAAACCAAAAATAATAAAAAATATTAAATATTGCAAAGTTCTTGCCTTTTTTTATCCATTGTAGGAAGGATCTATCCCGTTCACTAGTATTAGGACCGGTTCTTTACTTGGAAATTATGGGGGGGTCCAGCTGTTGTCCCTAACGCGAGGCTCACAGCCTCCGTCTGTCGAGGGTGATGGTAAGAGTAAGCGGTGGGAGATAGTAAAAGGAAAGGAAGATCTGTAAGTGGGAATCTCAAATCCTGGGGTTCTCTCTTTTTGCGTTCAGCATTAAGGGAATGGTGGAGCAGGTAAACTTTGGGGTGCGAGATCGCCCTGGATTATCACTGGACTCTATACAATCTATTACATGTATTGCCAAGAAAATTTGGGGAAGTGCACAAAGCAATATACATGTCAGGGAAGAGTGTGGTCAATATGGAACGTTAGGGGGAGAGAGGACAATTAGGCTGCACTCACACGTCCCGCCTGGAACTCTTGCACATCCCTCAAGTATGACCAAGGAAGGGAAAGGATTGGATGAGGAAGGGATTTAGGGGGAAATTCTATATTATCACATAACCATCACTGTTATTATGATGCAAAAGGGCATCTAGACCCTTCTTGAAGCTTTCTGCTGTCCCTGCTGTGCTCTGCTCCTGAGCACTCTCCTTTCCATGCTGTTCTCTGCTTCTGAGCTCTCTGCTGTCCCTCTCTGAGAGCTCTCCTCTTCCTGCTGCACTCTGCTTCTGAGTGCTTTCCTCTCCCTGATGCGCTCTGCTCCTGAGCTCTCTGCTGTCCCTGCTGTGCTCTGTCCCTGAGCACTCTCCTCTTCCTGCTGCACTCTGCTATACCTTCTGTGCTCTGTCCCTGAGTGCAATCCCGCTGCACACTGCTCCTGAGCTCTCTGCTGCCCTGCTATGCACTGTCCCTGAGTGCTCTCCTCTCCCTGCTGCACTCTGCTCCTGAGCTCTCTGCTGTCCCTTCTGTGTTCTGCTCCTGAGCTCTTTGCTGTCCCTGCTGTGTTCTGCTGCTGAGTGCTCTCCTCTCCCTTGTGCACTCGGGCCTGAGCTCTCTGCTGTCCCTGCTGTGCTCTGATCCTGAGCTCTCTGCTGTCCCTGCTGTGCTCTGATCCTGAACTCTCTCCTCTCTTCCTGCTGTGCACTGTCCCAGAGCTCTCGCCTCTCTTTCTGCAGTGCTCTGCTCCTGACTCTCTCCTCTCTCCTCGCTGTGCTCTGCTCCTGACTCTCTCCTCTCTTTCTGCTGTGCTCTGCTCCTTAGCTTCTCCCTCTCTTTCTGCTGTGCTCTGCTCCTGCGCTCTCTCTCCTCTCTTTTCTGCTGTGCTCTGCTCCTGAGCTCTCTCCTCTCTTTCTGCTGTGCTCTGCTCCTGAGCTCTCTCCTCTCTCTCTGCTGCGCTCTGCTCCTGAGCTCTCTCCTCTCTCTGCTGTGCTCTGCTCCTGAGCTCTCTCCTCTCTTTCTGCTGTGCTCTGTCCCTGAGCTCTCTCCTCTCTTTCTGCTGTGCTCTGCTCCTGAGCTCTCTCCTCTCTTCCTGCTGTGCACTGTCCCAGAGCTCTCGCCTCTCTTTCTGCTGCTCTCTGCTCCTGAGCTCTCTCCTCTCTTTCTGCTGTGCTCTGCTCCTGAGCTCTCTCCTCTCTTCCTGCTGCTCTCTGCTCCTGAGCTCTCTCCTCTCTTTCTGCTGTGCTCTGTCCCTGAGCTCTCAAGAAAAAGAAAGAAAAAATCCTCTCTTTCTGCTGTGCTCTGCTCCTGAGCTCTCTCCTCTCTTTCTGCTGTGCTCTGCTCCTGAGCTCTCTCCTCTCCTTTCGGCTTGCTCTGCTCCTTAGCTCTCTGCTGTCCCTGCTGTGCTCTGTCTGAACTCTCTCCTCTCTTCCTGCTGTGCACTGTCCCATAGCTCTCGCCTCTCCTTTTCTGGGCCGTGCTTGCTCCGAGCTCTCTCCTCTCTCTCTGCTGCGCTTCTGCTTCCTGACTCTTCTCCTCTCTCTGCTGTGGCTCTGCTCCTTAGCTCTCTCCTCTCTTTCTGCTGTGCTTGTTCCCTGAGCTCTCTCCTCTCTTCCTGCTGTGGCACTGTCCCCAGAGCTCTCCTCAACGCCTCTCTTTCTGCTGCTCTCTCTCCTGATGCTCCTCCTCTCTTCCTGCTGTGCCTCTGCTCCGAGCTCTCTCCCTCTCTCTGCTGCGCTCTGCTCCTGAGCTCTCTCCTCTCTTCTGCTTGCTCTGTCCCTGAGCTCCTCCTCTCTTTCTCTGTCTCTGCTCCCTGAGCTTCTCCTCCCTCTTCTTTCTCTGCTGTGGGCTCTGCTCCTGAGCTCGCTCCTCTCTTTCTGCTGTGCTCTGCTCCTGAGCTCTCTCTCTCCTCTCTTTCTGCTGTGCTCTGCTCCTGAGCTCTCTCCTCTCTTTCTGCTGTGCTCTCTTTCCTGAGTCTCTCCTCCTCTTCTTTCGCTGTGCTCTGCTCCTGAGCTCTCCCGCTCTTTCTGCTGTGCTTCTGCTCCTTAGCTCTCTCCTCTCTTTCCTGCTGTGCTCTGCTCCTGAGCTCCTCCTCTCTTTCTGCTGTGCTCTGCTCCTGAGCTCTCTCCTCTCTTTCTGCTGTGCTCTGCTCCTGAGCTCTCTCCTCTCTTTCTGCTGTGCTCTGCTCCTGAGCTCTCTCCTCTCTTTCTGCTGCTCTCTGCTCCTGAGCTCTCTCCTCTCTTCCTGCTGTGCTCTGCTCCTGAGCTCTCTCCTCTCTTTCTGCTGTGCTCTGCTCCTGAGCTCTCTCCTCTCTTTCTGCTGTGCTCTGTCCCTGAGCTCTCTCCTCTCTTTCTGCTGTGCTCTTGCTCCTGAGGCTCTCTCCCTCTCTTTCTGGCTGTGCTCTGCTCCTGAGCTCTCTCCTCTCTTTCTGCTGTGCTCTGCTCCTGAAGCTCTCTCCCTCTCTTTCTGCTGTGCTCTGCTCTGAGCTCTCTCTCCTCTCTTTTCTGCTGTTCTCTGCTTCCTGAGCTCTCTCCTCTCTTTCTCTGCTGTGCCTCTGCTCCTGGCTCTCCTCCTCTCTTTCTGCTGTGCCTGTCTCCTGAGCTCTCCTCCTCTCTTTCTGCTGTGCTCTGCTCCTGAGCTCTCTCCTTTCCTTCTGCTGTGCTCTGCTCCTGAGCTCTCTCCTCTCTTCTTTTCTGCTCTGATCCCCTGAGCTCTCTCCTCTCTTGGCTGCTCTCTGCTCCTGAGCTCTCTCCTCTCTTCCGGCTGTGCTCTGCTCCTGGAACTCTCTCCTCTCTTTCTGGCTGTGCTCTGCCTCCTGAGCTCTCCTCTCCGCTCTTTCTGCTGTGCTCTGCTCCTGAGCTCTCTTCTCCTCTCTCTCTTTCTGCTGTGCTCTGTTCCTGAGCCTCCTCTCCTTTCTGCTGTGCTCTGCTCCTGAGCTTTCTCCTCTCTTTCTTGCTGTTGCTCTGCTCCTGAGCTCTCTCCTCTTCTTTCTCCTGTGCTCTGCTCCTGGCTCTCTCCTCCTCTTGTCTGCTGTGCCTGCTCCTGAGCTCTCTCCTCTCTTTCTGCGTGTTACGCTCCTGAGCTCTCTCCCTTTCTGCTGTGCTATGCCCTGAGCTCCTCCTCTCTTCTGCTGTGCTCTGCTCCTGAGCTCTCTCCTCTCTCTCTTCCTTTGTGCTCTGCTCCTGAGCTCTCTCTCCTCCTTCTCCCCCCTCTCTTCCTGCTGTGCTCTGCTCCTGAGCTCTCCTCTCTTTCTGCTGTGCTCTGCTCCTGAGCTCTCTCCTCTCTTTCTGCTGTGCTCTGCTCCTGAGCTCTCTCCTCTCTTTCTGCTGCTCCTGCTCCTTGAGCTCTCTCCTCCTCTTTCTCCTGTGCTCTGGCTCCTGCGCTCTCCTCTCTTTCATGCTGTGTGCTCTGCGCCCTGAGCTCTCTCCTCTCTTTCTGCTGTGATCTGCTCCTTATCTCTCTCCTCTCTTTCTGCTGTTCTCGCTCTGCTCCTGAGCTCTCTCCTCTCTTCTGCTCTGCTCTGCTCCTGACTCTCTCCCTCTCTTCCTGCTGTGCTCTGCTCCTGAGCTCTCCTCTCTTTCTGCTGTGCTCTGCTCCTGAGCTCTCTCCTCTCTTTCTGCTGTGCTCTGCTCCTGAGCTCTCTCCTCTCTTTCTGCTGTGCTCTGCTCCTGAGCTCTCTCCTCTCCCAGATGCGCTCTACATAAGAGTGGAAAGCTGCATGGGACAATGTCCTGTCACTGACCATGGAGAGAATCGTATGTAGGATCCCGGAGATGTGACACATGGAGTGCATGTTATTTCCTCTGTGCAGTCTTACCATGTACATTCCATGTAGCTGTTATTCCTATGTTACACCAGGAGGGGGCACAAGTGCCTTAGGTTTTCCTTCGTCCCTTCTCCATCTGATCTGCTAAAAACTGTGATAGCAAAAATGTTTCCACCAGTCACAGAACTGGCCCTAAATATTACATTCAGTATATACGTGTCCGACGTGACTGCCACACAAGCCCCAACAACATTGGGCAATCACAGTCCCCCACAACACTGGCAATCACAGTCCCCCACAACACTGGCAATCACAGCCCCCCACAACACTGGCAATCACAGCCCCCCACAACATTGGCAATCACAGCCCCCCACAACACTGGCAATCACAGCCCCGGAAAAGGGAGTTGGGGGAAGGGGAGAGGAGGGAAGATATTTGGGGGGACGTACTGGGTAGGGTCTGAGAAGAGGGGGCTAATGTAAGAATGGGGAGGGGAAGATGGACAAGGTTAGAAGGGAACGAGGCGTTGTGTGTAGTAGAGGCACGCTGACAAGAAGACAGAAACTGTGTCTTTTGAGCGGCCCAAAAAAAGAGAGGTAATAGTAAAGGGGGTGGCGGCTGGATGCGGTGCGTAGTATGATCGTTGGGGGAGAACCTCACACCTCGCCCAGCCCCCCCCTGGCACTCACAACCCCCCACACAACTTGGCAATCACTCCCCCACAACACTGGCAATCACAGCCCCCCACAACACTGGCAATCACAACCCCCCACAACACTGGCAATCACAGCCCCCCACAACATTGGCAATCATAGTGCCCCCCATAACAGAGACATTCACATCACCCCACAACAGTGGCAATCACGGTGCCCCCCATAGCAGTGACATCCACAGCACCCCATGGCTTTGACAATCACAACTCCTCCTAACATTGGCAATTACAGTGCCCCCATAACAGAGACATCCACAGCATCCCATAACATAGACAATCACATTACCCCCATAGCAGTAACATCCACAGCACCCCATTACATTGACGGTCAAAGTTCCCACATAACATTAACAATCACAGTTCCCCCATAATAGCGAAATCCACGCAAACACATAACAGAGACATCCACAGCACCCGATTAGATTGGCAATCACAGTGCCCCCATAAGATTCACCCACAGCACCCCATATCAGAGCATCCACAGCAGGCCCATTACATTGATTATCACAGTTCCCCCCCCATATGACAGATGAAACCCCCAAACTACTCAATCCACCACGCTATAGTTGCAATCCCAGTGCCCCCATTATAACACGCTGCGCCCTGTAACAATGGAAGCCCACATAAACCCCATAATATAAAAGCCATAAAGGCGTGCCATTATATAGAGATACTGCTTTGGCTCCTCCATAACATGTTTCTTCCTACACATTCAGCTTGACAGACCTGAGCCTACGTTCCCTAAAGAGTCCCCAGCTCTCCCCCTAGTAACTACACTTCCCCTACATGTGCGGGGACCATACTTCCACATTATTAACGCATTAGCCTCAGTGCCCCCTCATTATGGAGCTCATATCATTAGCCTCCAATTTTCACCACCACTGGGGGTCCATAACGTCATCCCCCCTCGCGGCACGCTGTCATGAGTAAATCGTCCTGTGCACTCTATTTAGTTTTATTAAAGAGGCAAAGTCATCTGTCCGTCAGGGGGCCGCCACCCTGTGACTCCAAACCCACTCTATCTGGCTCCTAACAGGCGACATCCCAGGAACGTCAGCCACTTCTCTATGGGATCTTTAATACCTTTTCACATTATTGGAATATCTAGCTCCGACCTGTATTGATGGTGTCAGCAATGCAAGCGACCATACAAGTGTCATGTACACGGAAGACAGGCCCCTGGGATACAGAAGAATGTGATGAGACCCTCCACGCCCGCGAAAGAATCCTGGAAATAAAGTGATATAAAATATATCATAAAGTTCAGAAATGTCAGCAAGGTTATTTGCTGTCCTGAACACATTCCCCCCTCATAATCTTCTTTAAAAATGTCCAGTTTTGTTGCTGTGGAGTCTGTGTATTCCTTTTCCGTTGCAATCTGGCCATAGAAGTGAGAGGTCACAGGCAGTGTCTCATCAGTCTACCAGAGATGGAGCACATACAGGCTGTTGTATCAGTCTACAAGAGATGGGAGCACATACAGGCGTGTATCAGTAACAGATAGAGATGGAGCACATACAGCTGTGTATCAGTATACAAGAGAGATGGAGCAAACGGCCTTACAAACGAGAGTGGGACACATGCTGTGTATCATTATACAGGAGTGGGAGCACATACAGGCTGTGTATCAGTATACGAGAGAGATTGGAGCACATACAGCGTGTGGTATCAGTACAGATGAGCATACAGAGACGATACATGAGATGAGGCACATCCAGCTTGTGTATCAGTATAACAGAGAGATGAGAGCACATACAGCTGTTCTCAGTAGATAGATGGACTAACATGTATCATATACAGAGAGATGGGATCACATACTGCTGTGTACAGTATACAGAGATGATGGGAGCACATACAGGCCATTGGTATCCGTATACAGAGATGGAGCACATACCAGCTGTTGTATCTGGATTACAAGATGATGAAGCATATACAGGCTGTGTATCAGTATACCTAGCAGATGAGATGCACAACAGCTTGTATCAGTATAACAGAGAGAATGGAGAGCACATACAGGCTGTGTCATTATCGAAGAGATGGAGAGCACAATACAGGCTGTATTTAGATACAGAGAGTGGGAGCACATACAAGGCCCTGTGTATCAGTATCATCAGAGATGAGAGCACATACGGCTGTGTATCAGTCTATAGGGATGAGAGGGCACATACAGATGCTGTGTAATCGTATAACCAGAGAGTATGAAGACACATACAGGTGTGTATGCAGTAGCAAGAGATGGTAGCACATACAGGTTGTGTATCAGTATAACAGAGAGATGGAGCACATCAGGTATGTATCAGTATACAGAGATGAGAGCACATGAACCAGGCTGTGTAATCAGGTAACGGAGAGATGAGGCACCATACAGGCCTGTTATCAGTATACAGAAATGAGGAGCACATACAGATGCTATGTATCCATTATACAGATGAGATGGCGCACATACAGGCGTGTATCCAGTATACAGAGAGATGGAGCACATACAGGCCTGTACGTTAACAGTAAGATAGCACACGTGCGATCGATCAGAGAGAGGGGCACATACAGGCGTGTTCGTAAGATGGGAACATACTTGACAATCAGAGATGGAGCACCTACAGGCCTGTTGTAATCAGTATACAGAGATACGAGGGCACATACAGCCGTATTATCAGTATACAGAGAGAATGGAGCACATACAGGCTGTTGTATCAAGTATACAAGAGAGATGAGAGCACATACATTGTGTAGTCAGTTAACAGATAGTGGAGCACATACAGTCTGTGTATCAGTATACGAGAGAGATGAGAGCAACGCCTTGATCCAAGGGAGAGCAGCAGAGTTTGTATCAGTATACAATGAGATGGAGAGCACATACAGGCATGGTGCATTATGCAGAGAGATGGGAGCACATACAGGTGTGTATCATATAAGAGAGTTGGAGCATCCATACAGGCTTGCGTATCAGGTCAGAGAGATGGGAGCACATACAGGCTGTGTATCAGTATAGACAGAGAGATGGAGACACAACAGGCTGTGTACAAGTAAAGCGAGAATGAAGCAAGTGTGAATGTATAGGAAATGAGGCACATACAGGCTGTGTATCAGTATACAGAGAGATGAGGATACACTGTCATAACAGGAGTGCATAAGTTGTATCAGTATACAGAGAGATGAGATCACTAACAGGCGCGTGTCAGATCTTAACAGAGAGATTGAGACACATACCAGTCCGTGTTATCAGTATACAGAAGATATGAGCACATACAGCTTGCTAATCATATACAGAGAGTATGATGCATGCCATGACAGTATCAGATGGAGGCCTGTGTGGTCAGCAGTATAAGAGGTGCAAGTGGAGGATAGGCGACCTTATGCTAGTGCATAGGTAGGTCGGACACTCGGTGCGTACCAGTATAATGCATGACTAGAGCACATCAGCTTGATCGATACAGAGGCTTTAGCAACAACAGCCTGTTTAACGGACTCAAGAGAGGGATGCACTGCAAAACTTGAGATACAGAATGGGACTACAAGCTAGTTAGACAACATTATAGCACAACATTCCTCAGATGGTAAAGCAATGCGTAGTGCTTGTACAGGTGATAACAGATGAAGAATTGCAATAGGTAACAGGAGATAATGACGGATTGATGCGTCAAATTGCTAGTGCTGTGCACATGTGCAGATACATAATTGGTTAAGCATTGAAGTTGGCCTGTGCTTAAAGAGTACCCATAACTAGGTATAGAGATGGAGATGAGAGCACATACGAGCGTGTATCAGTATACAAGAGAGATGGAGCACATACAGGCTGTTCGTATCACGAGGATGAACTAATTGGTATCAGAAACGAGAGTGGGAGCACATACGCTGTGTATCAGTATACGAGAGATGGAGCACATGCCAGGCTTGTAATCAGTAACAGAGAGAGGAGCACATACAGGCTGTGTATCAGTAATCAGAGAGATGAGCACTAAGCTTGGTATCGCGTATACAAGAGTATGGGAGAACATACAGGCTGTGATCATATACAGAGAGATGAGCGATACATGACAGGCCGTGTATCATATAGGCAACGTGAGGACACATACGTCTCTGTCAGTATACAGAGAGTAGCACATTAGGTGTATCACAGAGATGGGAGTCACCTACAGCTGTGTAGTCATTATGACTCGAGAGATGGGAGCACATACAGGCTGTGTATCAGTATCAGGAGAATGGGAGCACATACAGGCTGCTGTATCAGTATACAGGAAGATGAGAGCACATAAGTCTGTGTATCATATCAGATACATACAGGGCTTATATATGATGAGTGAGCATACTACAGCTGTGTATCAGTATACAGAAGGATGAGGTCACATACAGGCGTGTCTATACGATTGACATACTGTGTGTATCAGTATAGCAGAGAGATGGGGAGCACATAACAGGCTGTGTATCAGTATACAAGAGTGGAGCACATACAGGCTGTGTATCAGTATACAGAAGATAGAGCACATAACAAGGCTGTGTATCAGTTACAAGAGAATGAGAGCACATACAGGCTGTGTATCAGTATAAAGAAGATGGGCAGCCACATACAGGCTGCGATCAGTATACGAGAGATGAAGAGCACATACAGGCCTGTGTATCAGTATACAGAGAGATGGGAGCACATACAGGCGGTGTAATCAGTGATACAGATGATGGGATCACATACAGGCCTAGTATCAGTATACAGAGAGATGAGAGCACATACAGGCTGTGTTTCCTATACGGAAGATGAGAGCACCTACAGGCGGTGTATCAGTATACAAGAGATGGGAGCACATACAGGCTGTGTATCAGTATAACAGAGAGATGGGAGCAACATACGGCTTTGTTCAGTATCAAGAGATGGGAGCCATACAGGCTGTGGTGCGTATTACGAGAGATGAGAGCACATACAGGCTGTGTATCAGTAACAGAGAGATGAGAGCACATACAGGCTGTGTAAAATCATTATACGATAGATGAGAGACATACAGGCCGTGTATCATTATACAGCGAGATGGGATCACATACAGGCTGTGTATCAGTTATACCGAAGCTGGGAGCACATACAGGTTGTGTATCAGTAGAACAAGAGAGATTTAGAAGCACCTACAGCAGGCCTTGTGTATCAGTATACGAGAGATGGGAGAAACATACAGGTTGTGTAATCGTAACGAGAGTGGAGCACATACGGCTGCGTCATCAGTATACAGAGAGATTGGAGCACATACAGCTGTGTATCGTATACAGATAGTGGAGCACAATCCAGGCTGCGTTCAGTATACATGAGAGATGGGAGCACTACTGCTGTGTAAATCATTATAAGAGAAATGGGAGAACATACAGCTGTGTATCAGTATACAGAGAGATGAGAGCAACATACAGGCTGTGTACTCAGTATACGAGAGATGGGCAGCCACATACAGGGTTGTGTATCATTATACAGAGAGTGGGAGGCAACATATACAGTCTGCGTATCAGTATACAGAGAGATGGCAAGCACATACAGTCTTGTATCAGATACAAATAGATGGGAGCAACATCAGGCTGCTATCAGTATACAGATATATGGGCAGCACATATACAGCTGTGTGTGTATAGGGAGTGTGCGACCTTGGAACTAGTGCCAGAGGCGGCACTCGTAGGCCCTCTGTGTGGCACCCAGGCCCCATGCACCCCGCATTAATTTCACCAGACAGGACTCAAAGAATCTTCCTGGAGAACTCCTAACATAGTAGAGCAAATTTGGCCCTCTCCTTTCAAACTTGTTGTTGTCTTAGGGAAGCTGAACTATTGGAAAACTGTCAATTAAAGAGAATACAATTACTGCTTGCTAAATTGTGTGCTGGCAACTTTGCAAATAAATAGGGTGGTTTTTAGTTGAAGTTTTGGGCACGTACTCCGGCTCTAAAAGGTTAGCCATCACTGTATAGGGAGAGATGAAGAGCACTACAGTCTGCCGTTTTCAGTATAACAGAGAGATGGGAGCACTACAAGGCTGCGTATCATATACAGAGAGATGGGAGCACATCGGCTTGTATCAGTATGCAGAGAGAAGATTGGCGCCATGCAGCTGTGTAATCAGTTACGTAGAGATGGGAGCACATACAGCCTGTGATAGTATACCAAGAGATGGGGAGCCATACAGGCTGCCGTATCAGTATACGAAGAGATGGGATAACATAACATACGGCTGTGTATCAAGTATACAGAGAGATGAGAGCACATGCAGGCTGTGTATCGTATAGGAGAGATTAGACACATATACAGGCTTCGTATCAGTAACAGAGAGATGGGAGCACATATAGGCTGCGTATCAGTATACATAGAGATTGAGCACTACAGGCTGTGTAATCAGTATACAGAGAGATGGGAGGCACATACAGGCTTGTATCATTATACGAGAGATGGGATCACATACAGGCTGTGTAGCAGTCTACAGAGAGATGAGAGCACATACGGCTGCGTATCAGTATACAGAGAGATGGGAGCACATCAGGCTGTGTATCATTATACGAGAGATGGGAGGCACATACAGGCTGTGTATCAGTATACAGAGAGATTGGAGCCCATAAGGTTTGTGTATCAGTATACAGATAGATGGAGCACATACAGGCTGTGTATCAGTATACAGATAGATGGGGCACATACAGGCTGTGATCAGTATACATAGAGGATGAGAGCACATACAGGTTTTGTCTCAGTATACAGAGAGAATGGGAGCACAACAAGCTGTGTATCAGTATAACAGAGAGTGGAGCACATACAGGCTGTGTATCAGTAGGGAGACATGAAGCACATACAGGCTGTGTAGCAGTATCATAGAGATGTGAGCACATACAGGCTTTGTATCAGTATACAGAGAGATGGAGCACATACAGTCTGTTGTATCATGTAGACAGAGTATTGTGAGCACATCCAGGCTGTGTATCAGTAGACAGAGAGATTAGAGCACTACGGCTGTGTATCCGTATACAGATAGATGAGAGCAATACCGGTTGTTTATCATATAGGGAGAGATGAGAGCAACCTCCGGCTGTGTATCAGGTATAAAGAGAGATGGGAGCACATACAGGCTGTGTATCAGTATCAGAAGATGAGGCACATCAGGCTGCGTAATCAGTATACAGAGAGAGATTAGAGCACCTCAGGCTGTTATCAGTATAGGGAGACATGAGAGCACTACATGCTGTGTACAGTATACAGAGAGATTGGGGATTACATCCGGCTGTGTATCAGTATCAGAGAGATGGGAGCACATACAGCTTTATCAGTATACAGAGAGATGAAGCACATACAGGCTGTGTATCAGTTACAGAGAGATGGGAGCACATACAGGGCTATGTATCAGTATACAGAGAGATGAGAGCACATACAGGCGTGATCAGTATACAGAGAGATTGAGCACATACAGGCTGTGTATCAGTATATACAGAGAGATGGGCGAACATACAGGCCTGTGTGTTCAGTTACAGAGAGATGGGAGTCACATACAGGCTGTGTATCATATACAGTAGATGGGAGTCACCATACAGAAAAACTGTGTATCATATACAGAGAGATGGGAGCACATACATGCTGTGTATCGGTATAACGGAGGATGAGAGCACATACAGTCTGTGTCATCAGTATACAGAGAGATGGAGGCCCATACAGGCTGTGTACAGATCCTGAGAGATGAGAGCCATACAGGCCTGTTTAATCAGTTACGGAGTATGAGAGCAACATACAGGCTGTGTATCAGTATACAGAGTAGATTGAGCACATACGCTGTGGTATCAGTATAACGGAGAGATGAGAGCACATACAAGGCTGTGGTAATCAGTATACGGAGAGATGATAGCACATACGGCTGTGTATCAGTATACAGATAGTGGGAGCACATACGGGCTGTGATCAAGTATACGGAGAGATGAAGCACTACAATGCTGTGTCTCAGTATACGGAGAGATTAGAGCACATACAGCTGTGTATCAGATACTGAGAGTGAGAGCACATACTGCTGTGTATCAGTATACAGAGAGATGGTAGCACATAATGCTGTGTATCATATACTGAGAGAGAGAGCACATAACAGGCTGTTATCAGATACAGAGAGATGGTAGTCACCTACAGGCTGTGTATCAGTATACAGCGAGATGGACACATACCGGCTGTGTATCATTATACATAAGAGATGGCATCACATACAGGCTATTAATCAGTATAGGGAGGTTAGAGCACTACAGCTGTGATCAGTATACAAGAGATGGGAGCACATACAGGCTGTGTATCATTATACAGAGAGATGGGAGCACAACAGGCTTTGTATCATATACCGAGAGATGGAGACATACAGGTGTGTATCAGTATACAGAGAGATGAGAGCACATAAGGCTGTGTATCAGTATACAGAGAGATGGGTAGCAACATATACAGGCGTGTATCATTTTATTCAGAGAGATGAGAGCACATACAGAGGCGTGTAGCAGTATACAGAAGATGAGAGCATCATACAGGCTGTGTATCAGTATACAGAGATGATGGGAGCACCTCCAGTTCAAGTATCAGTATATCAGAGAGATGAGACACATACAGGCTGTTAGCAGTTAACAAGAGATGGGGCACATACAGGCTGTTATCATATACAGAGAGATTGGAGAACATACAGGCCTGTTGTAATCAGTATACAAGGAGATGGGAGCACATACGGCTTTGTATCAGTAATACAGAAGATGGGAGCACATACAGAACTGTGTATCAGTATAACAGAGAGATGGGAGCCCATACAGCTGTGTATCGTAACGGAGAGATAGAGCACCTTGCAGGCTGTGTATCAGTATACAAGAGAGAGGGAGCACAACAGGCTGTGTATCAGTATCAAGAGAGATTGAAAGACAAAGCAGGCTGTGTTCAGTATCCTGGATTGAGAGCACATCAGGCTGTGTATCATTATACAGAGAGATGGGAGGCACATACAGGCTGTGTATCAGTCATACAGAGAGATGGGAGCACATCCAGCTGTGTATCAGTATACAGAGAGATAGAAGCCTACAGGCGTGTATCAGTATACAGAGAGATGAGAGCACATACAGGCTGTTTATCAGTATACAGAGAGATGGAAGCACATACATGCTGCGTATCATATATACAGAGATATGAGAGCACATCATGCTGTGTATCATATACAGATATTTGGAGCACATACAGGCTGTGTATCATATACCGATAGATTGGACCCATACAGGCTATGGTATCAGTATACAAGAGAGATGAGAGCACATACAGGCTGTTGTATCACGAATACGAGAGATGAGAGCACATACAGGCTGTGTATCAGTATAACAGAATATGGGAGCACCTACAAAGGCCTGTGTATCAGTATCCAGAGATATGGGAGCACATACCGGCTGTGTATCAGTATACATAGAGATGTGAGCACATACAGGCTGTGTATCAGTATACAGAGAGATGAGAGCACTACAGGCTGTTGTAGCAGTATCAGAGAGATGAGAGCACATACATGCTGTGTAATCATTATACAGAGAGATAGAGCACATACAGGCCGTGTATCTTAACAGAGAATGGGACACAATACGGCTGTGTATCAGTAGACAGACGAGATGGGACACATACAGGTTTGTATCATTCGAGAGATGAGAGCACATACAAGCTGTGTATCAGTATACAGAGAAGATGGAGAACATACAGGTTTTGTAATCAGTATACAGAGAGATGGGGCACATACAGCGCGTACAGTATACAGAGGATTGGAGCCACCTACAGTCTGTGTATCAGTATACAGAGAGATGGAAGCACATACAGGCTGCGTTCAGTATACGAGAGATGGAGCCATACAGCTGTGTATCAGTAACAAGAATGGGCACTACGGCTGTGTATCAGTAACAGAGAGATAGAGCACTACAGGCTGTTTATCCAGTAACAGAGCGATTGGAGCACATACAGGTTGTGTTCAGTATACAGAGAGTGGGAGCCATACAGGCTGCGTATCAGTATACAGAGATATGGCGCACATACTTCTGTGTATCAGTATACAAAAAAGTGATGGGAGGTCACATACAGGCTGCGTATCAGTATACAGAGAGAGAGATGTCAGTCAACATACCGTACAGGCTGTGTGTCAGTATCGGGGCAGTGGTAGGCGAACCTAATGTCACTATTGCCAGAGGCGCCTCGGAGCCCTCTGTGGGGCACCCGGCCATCACCCACATGAAGTTCACCGCACAGTACTCAAAGAATCTGCCTGGCGAATCTTTCCTACAATATTAGACAAATTTGCCCTCCTCCTTTCAACTTGGGGGGTTGGTGTCTTTAGGTAGGCTGAACCGATGAAAATTGTCAAAGTAAAAGAGAAATACATCCTGGCTTAAATTGCTGTGCTGGCACTTGCATAAATAGGTGGTTTTTAGTTGAAGTTTGGGCACTCCGGCTCTAAAAGGTTAGCCATCACTGGTATAGGGAGAGATGAGAGCACATACAGGCTGCGTTTCAGTATACAGAGAGATGGGAGCACATACAGGCTGCGTATCAGTATACAGAAGATGGAGCACATCAGGCTTGTTTTTTTTGTATCATAACAAGAGATGGGCGCACATGCAGGCTGTGTAACAGTATACAGAGAGAATGGAGCACATAACCGGCTGTGTATAGTATACAAAGATATGGGAGCACATACGTAGGCTGCGTATCAGTATCAGAGATATGGGAGAACATACCAAAGGGCCCCCCCCCCTGTGTAATCAGTAGACAGGAGATTAGAGCACAGAGTTGCCGGCTGTGTATCAGTATAGGTAGAGATGAGAGCACATACAGGCTGCGTATCATATACAGAGAGATGGAGCACATATAGGCTGCCGTATCATATCAGAGAGAATGGGAGCACATACAGGCTGTGTATCCGTATAACAGGAGATTGGAGCACATCAGCTATGTATCAAGTATACAAGAGAGATGGGATCACATACAGGCTGTTGTATCAGTATACGATAGATGAGAGCACATACAGGCTGCGTATCAGTAACAGAGAGATGGGACACATACAGGCTGTGTTATCAGTATACACTATAAGTGGGAGCACATACAGGTGTGGTTATCTCGTATAACAGAGAGATGGGAGCACATACGGTTGTGTATCAGTAATACGATAGATGGGAGCACATACAGCTGTGTATCGTATACCGAGATATGGGAGCACTACAGGCTGTGTATCAGTATATCAGAGAGATGAGAGCACATACAGTTGGTGTATCAGTATACAGAGAGATGGAGCACATACAGGCCTGTGTATCAGTATACGAGAGATGGGGCACATACAGGCTGTTTATCAGTATAGGGAGACATGAGAGCAACATACATGCTGGGTAATCAGTAATACAGAGAAATGGGAGCACTACAGGCTGTGTATCAGTATAACAGGAGATTATAGCACATACAGGCTGTGTATCAGTATACATATAGATTGGAGCACATCCGTCTGGTGTATCAGTAATACAGAGAGATGAGAGCACATACAGGAGGCTGTGTATCAGTATACAGAGAAGATGAGAGCACATACAGTTGGTATCAGTATATGGGAGAGATGAGAGGCACATACAGCTGTTTATCATCTAGACAGAGAGATGGGACACATACATGCTGTGTATCGTATAGCAGAGAGATGAGAGCACAACAGCTGCGTATCGTAATATAAGAGATGAGAGCACCTACAGGCCTGTGTATCAGTATAGGGAGACAGAGAGCACCACATACAGGCTGTGTATCAGTATAAACAGAGAGATTGGCGTACATCAGGCTGTGTATCAGTATACAAGATATGGGAGCACATAAGGCTGTGTATCATTATACAGAGAGATGAAGCACATACAAGGCTGTGTATCAGTATACATAAGAAGATGGGAGCACATACAGGCTATGTATCAGTATACAGAGAGATGAGAGCACCTACAGTCTTGTGTCTCAGTATAACAGAGGATGGGAGGCACATACAGGCTGTGTATCAGGTAACGAGAGATGGGAGAACATACAGGCTGTGTATCAGTTATACAGAGAGAATGGGAGCACATACAGGCGGTGCTATCAGTATACAGAGAGATGGAGCACATACAGCTGTGTATCAGTATACCGAGAGATGGAGAGGGTGCGCACATACAGGCTGTGTATCAGTATAACGGAGAGATGAGAGCACATACAGTGTGTATCAGATACAAGAGATGGAGCACATACAGGCGTGTGTATCCATCATACAGGAGAGATGAGAGCACAGTACAGGCTGTTCATCAGTCATACGAGATGATGGAAGCACATACCGGCTGGGTATCAGTATACAGGGAGATGGGGAGCACATACAGGCTGTGTATCATGATACGGAGATATGGAGCACTACAGGCTGTGTATCAGTATACCAGAGCAGATGGAGCACATACAGGCGGTGTATCAGTATCAAGAGATGGGAGCAATACAGGCTGTGGGTATCAGTATAACTGAGAGATGGAGAGCACATACAGGACTGTGTATCATATACGAGCAGATGGGAGCACATACAGGCTGTGTCCCATCAGATATACAGGAGCTAGAGCACATAAAGGCCTTTGTATCATGTATACATAGAGGTGGGAGCACATACCAGGTGTGTATCAGTAAACGAGAGATGGTGAGCACATTTACAGGCTGTGTATCAGTATACAGAGAGATGGTAGCACAACGGCTGGTATCAGTATACAGGGAGATGGAGCAAATACAGGCCTGTTGTATCAGTATACAGAGAGATGCAGTCACATACAGGTGCATGTATCAGTATAGAGGGAGAGTGCAAGCAAATTACAGGCTGTGTAATCAGTGTTTTCAGCAGGCGATGGAGCACATACAGCTGTGTATAGTAAGGTAGCCACATACAGGTATAGTTCAGAGAGTGGAGCCATACAGTGTGTATCATTTACAGAGGATGAAAGCACTACAGGCGTGTATCAGTAATACAAGAGAGATGAGAGAGCCACATACAGTCTGTGTACAGGTATACAGAGATAGGAGCACATACAGTGCTTGTTAAGTATACAGGAGATGAAGCACATACAGGTGTGTATCAGTATACAGCGAGATAGGGAACATACAGGCTCGTGTATCAGTTATAGGCGAGAGATTGAGGAGCACATACAGCGGTGGGTATCAGTATAAGCGAAGAGAGGGAGCACATACAGGCTTGTATCATTATACAGAGAGATGGGAGCAACATACAGGCTGTGTTCATTATAACAGAGAGATGGAGCACCTACAGGCGTGTATCATTATACAGAGAGATGGGAGCACATACGACTGGATCAGTATACAGAGAGATGGGAGCACATACAGGCGTGTATCAGTATACGGAGAGATGGAGCACATACATCTGTGTACAGTATACAGAGAGATGGGAGCACATACAGGCTGTGTATAGTATAACGAAGATGAGAGCAATACAGCTGTTTATCAGTATACGAGAGATGAAGAGCACATACAGGCTGTGTATCAGTATCCAGAGAGATGGTGAGCACATACATGCTGTGAATCAGTATACGAGAGAGATGAGCACATACAGGCTGTGTATCAGTATACACGAGAGATGAGACACATACAGGCTGTGTATCAGTATACAGAGAAGATGGGAGCACATACAGGCTGTGTAGCAGTATACGAGAGATGAGAGCACATACAGGCTGTGTATCAGTATACGGAGAGATGGAGCACATACAGGCTGTGTATCAGTATCCAGAGAGATGGGAGCACATACAGGCTGTGTATCATATACAGAGAGATGGAGAACATACCTGTGTATCAGTATCAGAGAGATGAGCAGCAATACAGGCTGTTTACAGTAAGAGAGATTGAGCACACAGGCTATGTTTCAGTATCACAGAGAGATGGGAGCAATACAGGCTGTGTATCAGTAACGGAGAGATGAGAGCACATACAGTATAGCCCTCCAATGCATTGAAGTGGTGGCTATACATTGGATGGAGGCTTCTGTTGCACCCACTGTGGACGTTCCCTTGGTCAGTGAGGGGTCTGGTTTCAGGCCTCCACCAATGACATATGGATGACCCATCATGGGAGCCGACACCCCTTTAATTGCAGTATCATGAAGTATTTCAGGGTCATAGGATATTGCATCTTTTTGAAGACTGGAGGTGGTATTATTTAGGCAGAGGTTGCAGTTTCAATGTAAAAGGATTGATATAACTAAGATGAGCGAGTAGACTC